>JABCKG010000419.1:0-10327 GCA_018851835.1 Hypsizygus ulmarius | reverse complement strand
TATAACCAAAAAACGCGAACCGCCGAAGAGTTTTGAACTCTTCTTTTTTGTGAGTGCTGTACTCAAACCCCAGCGACGAGTCATGTCAGCTTCTGGTACCATACTGTTCAGACCCAGTTGGTACTTAGATGTTGGAATTGATGGATGTTGTTACAGCCTCAGATGTTGCATTTCCACCTCTACTATATCTGGTATCGATCAGATCATCTCGAAGTCCTAGTGGATTGGTGGAGCCCAACGGCTCCATCTATAGTCACTACCTTCACCGGAGCACAATAGAAACAGAGGCTAGGTGGTTACTGGGTCACATTTGCTTGTTGACAGTTGAATGTGAGCATCTCCTTTGTTTTGATGCTTTGCTATATCCATTTATTGGTGGGATAAATTGTATTCCACCTTATGCCCTTTCTATCTGAGTAGCCTAACTATTAGGCTACTATCCCTCTCCAGCTGCCTCGAGCCTCCCTTATTTCAGATTGCAATGCAATCTCATTGGGGGGTATGTAACGACCGGATTTGCAGGTGTTTGGCATCATCCTCTGGATGATGCCAAATGCAGGTTTGACCATGTTCTTAGTATTATGTAATGGTAGATGAACCTTACCCCAGCCATGACGTGTACTAGCTACAGAACCCATAGATTTGGTCAAGCTCAGTGCATTGCATGCCATAAGATCTGTCTCTTGTAAAGCACAAGCTTTACAATGGATCTGGAATTGGATAAATGAATCCGGTGAATCTGGTCATTCAGGAAGGTTTCGGGGATGGAAGTGGATTGAAGAGAGAACATGAAGGCAAATGATTGGTAGGATTAGGCCAAACAAAACACATAGGAACACTTTGAAACTGGTATCTGTCATGATAGTTGCCAGTTTCTAGAGTTTTAGTCGATGTCTTTTGATGTATCAATCTAGAAGGTCACGGGATTGATTTAAATGGAAGGTCAGTTCCCACATGTTTTCAGCTATCAAGTAGCTCTTCTATTTGATCAGGAATATGTATCATCCATGGACTTTCTTGTGTGTGAGGATCGCTTCAACGTCGTAGAATTCTCCTTCTGGTTCTATCTCTGGAAGAGGGTTCATGAAGTTGGATCTGTGTATCTCATTTTCGCTATGTCTGGTGAGGAGGCTCACATGGGAACCAGGTGGATCTTTCATTGATGCGGTAGTTTGAGCCTCTAGGTCAGTGGTCCCAAGACTTCTGTTATCTCAAACGGTCCTTCTCTTTTTGGGGCTAGTTTCTTTGTCATGTATTTTATTCTGAGATTTGTGGCCTATTTCTTGTGATGTGCTTCATCATCTTATTTCTTGCCAATTCATGTGTGGCCAAGGCTTTGTCTCAGGTTCATTGTAGTTCCACAATTCTTTCTTCTATGGCTGGGACATCAGTCTTCAGATAAGGTGTTGAGAACACTTTTGGGTTGTATCCCATCATCAGGTAGAATGGTGATGCGTTTCTTGTGGAATGGGTTCAGTTATTGTGTGTGAATTCTGTGAGAGGGAGGAAGTCCTTCCATTGTTCCAGGTTGTTCGTGCAGAAAATCCTGAGATAAACCTCGAGTTCTTGGTTTACTCATTCTGTCTGTCCATCTGTCTGGGGATGATACACTGTACTCATCTTCAACATGATTCCTAGAAGTCATTCTAATTCTCAAAAGACCCTTGCAGTGAATTGGGGTCCTCTATCAGATATGATTATGTCAGGTAATCTGAATCGTTTGTAAATGTGTCTGAGGAGGTTGTCTGATGTCTCCAGTGCGTCAATCATTTTCGTGCAAGGGATAAAAATTACCCCCTTCATAAGGCCATGGTCTACCATGACCATGCATGAATCGCTTCCAGTGTTTTCAGGTAGATCTGTTATGAAATCTATCATTATCTGTGCAAAAGGGCGTGTCGCAGTGGATTTGATCGGCATCAGCGGTGCTGCTGTGGGATGCATATTCGGCTTTATTTGTTGACATATTGCACATCCTTCGACATACTTCTTTATGAAAATGTACATTCCAGGCCACCAGTAATCCCGCTTGACTAGTTCCAGGGTCTTGAACTGTTCAGGGTGTCTGGTCAAGGTGGAGTTGTGGTATCATTTTACAATCTTTCATTGTAATTCAGAGTCATTCAGTATATAGCATCTGTCTCAGTAGAACAGCATACTGTTGTCGATATTCCAATCCTGTAGGTCAGATTTCATTGGAGCAATGCCTTTGCTCTTCAGATTTTGGATCGCGTCCATCATCACTTCGTCTTTCATCAGTGCTGCAGTGAATGCAGTTTTCAGTTCAGTGTCAATTATTTGTATGAATAGTTCATTGGGGAGTAAGACTACATCTTCGTTGTCATGATCTTCAGTTGGACATAGATCATGTTGTCAGGACAATGCATTGGATTGGACCATTTGGCTTCCAGGGACATGCACTAGTTTGATGTCAAATTCTGACAAGAAGAGGCTCCACCTCGCTTGTCGTTGGTTCAACTTCTGTGCTGTCTGGAAGTATGTCAAATTCTTGTGGTCTGATAGGATCATTATCAGGTGAGGAGATACTTGGAGATAGTGGCACCATGTCTCAAGTGCTCGCACTATTCCCAATAGTTCTCGATCGTAAATCTGATAGTTCTGTTGTGTCGCATTGAAGAAGTGAGAGAGGTATCTGCATGGATGCCATTCTCTGTTCATGTCTTATTGTCATAGTACTGCCCCTGTCACATGTTTCGAGGCATCTGATTCAATGATGAATGGTTTCATCTTGTCCAGCATTATGAGTACCAGTGCTTTAAGAAACTTCACTTTCAGCACTTCAAAAGCCCTTTGGCAATCGTCATTCTATCCAAGCTTTGTCCTTCTTGGTTAGGTCATTTAGCGGTCATGCTAGTTCTGAGCAGTATCCGATAACCTTTCGGTAGAAGTTTCCAAATTCTAAAAAGGATTGGACTCCCTTCACTGTCATCGGTATTGGCCAATCTTTGATTCCTGCTAGTTTTGTTGGGTCCATCATGACTTTGTCATGGCTGATTATCATTCTGAGGTATTCAATCTCGGTTGCCTCGAATGTGCATTTCTCCAGTTTCAAGAAGAGATTGTTTTCTTGAAGTCTCTGAAGTACTCGTAGAGTTCATCGTCGGTGTTCCTCTATGTCATTAGAGAAAGTTAGTATGTCATCCATGTAGATGATCAGCCATTCTTCATCAATCATATCTTTGAAGAGTTCGTTCATTATCATTTGAAATATCGCTGGCGAGTTGCATAAGCCAAAAAATATAACTGTTGGTTCATAGAGTCCCCTGTTTATCTTGAATGCGGCTTTCCATTCATTACCTTCTTTGATCTGTACATTGTTATACCCCCATTGTAGGTCCAGTTTCATAAACACTGTTGCTCCTTTGAGTGTATCCATCAGGTCTGTGACCAATGGAAGCAGGTAGGTGTTCTTGACAGTTCCTTCATTAAGATATTGATAATCCTGACATGGTCAGAGTTGTCCTGCCTCTTTCTTGCTGACGAAGAAGAAAAGAGATGCCATAGGGAATTTCGATGGTTGGATGTAGCCTTTTCTCAGATTTTCATTGAGGAATTTGTCCATCTTCTCCTGTTTTGCTGGGGTGAGAGGGTAGACTTTGCAATCTCTTGGTACAAAGTCAGGTTTCAGATCAATCATATGGTCGTAGATCTGTTGTTCAGGCATTCGTTCCAAAGCCTTTTTCTCAAAAACTGACTTGTACTCCTTGTAATGTTCCAGGAGTAAGTCATTAATGATTTTGGCTTTGTCTGGTTTCTCTTGGGCATCATGTGCTAGCCCTTGCGAAATAGAGATTTTCACCCTGATCCAAATGTTCTGACTGTAAGAATATCGCATCGATTTAATGGACTTGGTGAAGCGTCCCATAGATGGTCCTGGATTGTATATGTGTGATGTTCTTTAGTAAGTGGTGCTGTGACAGATTTGAATATTCCGATAACATTTTCTCCTTGGATTTAACCTATCAACAGGTTATCATCCAAAATGTCTTAGTCTGGGATCAGATTCAATGTTCCAGTAGGGGAGGGGTCTTCCTGTATCGGTTCGTCTGTTTTCACAGATTCAGGAAGAGGGGTGTCCGGTGGTTCTGATGTATCCATAAGAATGGGTTCATCCAGCTCAAGAGTAGGTCCTACTACTTGGGCTTCTTCGTCATGGATTTCTTCCATCTTGTTCATTGCCATGCCTGTGGTTTTTCCAGGGTCGTCTGTTCGACTAGCTTCGCTTGTCGAATAATCTCAAGAGCGTGCACCTTGATTTGTTCTCTGTTTTGGATCATTCCGATAACAGATCCAATTGTTTTTTTGAACCTGGTAGGCTCAATCTTCAGGGTTCCATGTTCCCAATCAATTTCTGGGTTGTATTGTTTTAACCACAATAATCCTAGGATCATGTCTTCTTTTCCTAGTCCAGCAATGAGGAATCAGGTTCGTGTGCAATGTCCTGATATGATGACATCTATCGAGGCAAATCGTACGATATTGCCTTTCTGGTTCAGGGTATTGTCTACATTGTAGACCAGGATTGGTTTATTGAGGAGCTTTATCAGTATCTTGTTCTTTTTGACAAGTTCGTTGTCCAGAAAAATTCCTCCTGCTCCAGAATTGATGAGAGCTCAGGTGTCGATAGTTATCTCACTGTCTGCAACTGAAATGGGTATATGCATAGATTGACAATTTGTTTCAGCTACAAGTACAGGTGAGATAAGTATTGGGGCAGGTCCTAATGTCGAGGTAGTCCGCCACTTTAAAAATCCTTGTCTTCGAGGGTCTTCATCGCTTCTTCTCTTTCTTCTGGTTCGAGGTCTCCCATGATAGCCTTGATCTTGGCATAGGCTTCTCTTCCCATGTTCTTCTTCAGTGGCAGCTGGTATTGGTTCCTGTCCTGGGAACCACTAGCCTTGTGATTGATTGCTCGATGTCCTGGCTTGTGACACTCGAAGCATAGGCCTTTCTTCATGTGTTCATCTCTTTCTTCTTGATTGAGATGATCGATGTCCATTGCGTTCAGGTCATGGAATGGAACATATCAGGGTTAGTTGGTGGAAAAGTATCAAGGATAGGTCTTCTGGTCATTTTGGCCTTGTAGTTTCCTGTCTTTGGATCAATTGACAATGGCTTTGGCTTGGCACCATTGGTTATCGAATCTTGAGGCATAGATGTACCATTCAGCGATGGTCTCAGATACAGTTTGTAGACCATAAATCTTCTCTACTAGCTTAGGGGCTAGTCCTTCTATGAAGTAATCAATAGCCGCTGCCTCTCTCTCGAGTTTGCTGTAGTAGAGGAGGGTTTTGAATTCCGATATGTATTCGTCAGCTGTTCTAGTCTGCTTCAAGCTTTTCAGCTTAGATCATGCGTCTCTGGCTTCATCAGCCGTGAAGAATGCTGTAGTCAATTCTTGGAGGAGATATTATACGAGGGCCATGTTCCTCCTTCCTTGACATAATTGTCTACCTTCATCTCTTTCCATGCTCCCACTGTTCCTCTGTTCATGTACGATAGTACGAAGGAGATCTTTTGCTGATCTGTCTTGTAGATGTCTTTGTTTAGCAAGAGGTAGAGGTTGACATCAGTCAAGAATTGTCTTGTCTGGGATCGATTTCCATCAAACTCTGATGGGGTCTTTATTTTTAGTTTGAGTACTCAAACTTCGTTCATGGTCATCATTGTTGGGTTCGTTGGTGGTGTCAGGGTTCATGGCAGTTCGAGAAGAAGTTCAGCAGGTGGTAGTGGTAAGAACAGAGGTGGTAGTGGTAAGAACAGGGGTGGTAGTGGTAAGAACAGAGGTGGTATCAGTTCTGGTTCTTTCAAGGATGAAAGAGGGTTTGGTTTGGGTTCAGGTGTGTAACGGAATCAGGTCTTATTTAGGTAGTTTCCAGCACAGCCACTTTCGTTAGCTTTTAACCTTATACCGCCGTCTCTATGCTTGTGTAGTCGCCTTTTCTTGCTATAGAACTGGGTCATATGCACTTGGGGCATTGTAAGGTCTTCTAGCTCAAGTCCTCTTTACACCAGGTCAGCTGCCAGAATCATCTCATCCAACCTGGCAATAAGGTTACCCAACATTCCCCGCACAGATTCAACCTCATTTTGCGTGGCTGACACCAGATGCCTGCCCTCCATGGGGTGTAATGGGACGGTCTCTAGACCATATATGGCGATGTTTGGCAAGACCTTCCAAGGCTGCCTTTTTAGTTAGTTTGATGCATTATATAATCGCTAGCACCTTACACCCCCACGTCGAGTATCGCATTGCCTATATATTGGTCAAGCTGATACCCTGTGGAAAGTAAGGTCTCTCTGTAAAGCCCAGCTTTACATTTTTTTTCAGCTACCCAACTATTGGCCAGCCCCAGTCATCTATCTGCTACCAGCTTACTTGCTTAATCTCTGGATTTCCCCTTTGAGCTGGCAATCACCACCCTATCACCACCAACTCCCAATTGGGCTCGGAGATGACATGTGGCACCTGTCAACCACATGGAAGCCTCAAAAGGAAACAGTGATGCATGTGCCATTTCCGACAACTTCTTTGGAACCACAGAACATCGAACGACATGGCGGAGCTGCCATGTCTCTTGTCGAGTCTCATGATTCATCGCGTGACACTGACAATGTCCCTTATAGGCGCTATGGAGTACATAGCAACTCCGTAATTGATGCGCATATGTATTATGACCCCAATGAACATACTTGGTTCTTCCGTAGTGGCTTCGATGAGTGCAGGAGATACTATCTCCACAAACCTATCAGTGCAGAATCTGTCAACTGGATTCTGCAGGACCTTAAGCCTGATGAGCTCAACTATCGAGCTGTACTTAATCTCTACATGAAGTACATAGATGAGCATTGGGTGCCGAACGAGGTTTCGGCACCTCCAATACCTTTATATGAGTCAAAAACATGCGACTCTACTGTTAGTAGTGCGAACAATTCACGTGTTTATACTATGCAAGTTCCTCATGCATCACAAACTGTGAGTGAACATCTACATAAGAAAACGAGTGGACGAAGAACTTCGTCCACCTCCACACACGAGACAGCTACTCTACATATGAGTAGCTATAGTTCTTATAATGAAAAGATTTGTCATAAGACTAATCAGCAAACACTTTCGTCCACACCCATGCACGAAACTTCGACACGAAGTCACAATGAGTCCATGGTCGAGAATGCCGCCCACCAAGTCATCAACGAGACTCGTCGAGATAACCCAACAAGGCCATCTCCCACAGTCAGTCATCGAACGACTGCACGAAAGGTCAAGGAGCTGCAAATACAGCCCCTCTCTGCGAAAACCCAGCCCACACCATCGACAATGCAGGTGACGAACAGTGCAGGCTGGACAAAACAAAGAAACATGCCCGACATGATGCCAACAGGTCAATCGAGGCATGAGAAGCAGTCCCAGATGCATACAAACATCCAGGACTCGAAGTTGGAATGAGTCGAGCAGCATGCTTGACTCCCGCAGACTGAATCGCAGCCCTCATCAAACGTGCAGCGATGAGGGGTTTTGGACTTGAAGGGGCAGGAGAAAGCTCCTGCCACACATGAATGGCAAGTCAATGCTGCAGCGCTGACAAGGAGAAAGGGTGAACATGATGTTCAGCCCTGCAAGAATGCCATGAAGGATAACATCCTTCAGGCCCATGCTGTACAATTAGTCCGAGAAGAGGACCAAAGAATGAGAACATCTGTTGATGCTCGCAGGAGGGCGAGGGATGAGCGAGATGCTCATCACACCAGCCCACAGACACAAGGAGACAAAAGAATTCATCTCCAAGAGAGCGAAAGAAATGTCGTGAGCACACAACGAAGCAAGGATGATAGTGACGATGAGAATCTTCTTGTCATCATCTGAATCATTGTTTGCAGGAATGAGACAGAGACGATAAATGTCGTCTCCACAGTAGCATCGAAGGCATCGTTGATGAACGACAAAGGATCGATGACAACAAATGTTGTCATCACCCAGCGCAAGCAGGTGGAGACGATGATCGTCATCTCTAGGAGAAACTGAGTGACCTCGTCATGAGACAAGGCATTGAAAAACTGGATGAATCATGCAGTGAATATCGCCGCATGGACAACACGGACGACATCAATTGAGGTCATCGTCGAAGGAGTGAAGGCAGAGGAGACGAGTAGCCTCGTCCCCTCGAAACATTGTACGGACTCGTTGTTGGACGAGGTATCAATATACCTGATGGTCCAGGTGGCGAATATTGCTGCATGGATGAGACGGGTGGCGATAACAAATGATGTCATCATGGAAGGAATGTCAAGAGGAGAGACGAAAATTGTCCTCTCCTCGAGATGTTGAGAAACGTCGGTCTTGAATGACATTCTGAAGTGGCTGGCATAGCCAGCATGACAGATTGTGCAGACACTATGTCTGCACGCAATCTCGAAGTCATTGGAGGTATCCAGGATGCCTCCCTGCTGAGTCAATCGAGGGAGAACAAGGAGGACATCATACGGCGCCCTCCCCCAAAATTGTTGAATCCCCTCATCGTAAGATGAGAGGACATCGGTGCTGGCATATCCAGTGCGAAAGAGCATGCAGACGAAGTGTCTGCATGCATATCGAATGGTGGAAGAGGCGTACACGACGCCTCCTCGCCGTATTGATCGAGATCGAATGAGGACGCCATACAGCATCCTCCCCCCAAAGTATCGACGCCTCTCATCAATGGATGAGAGGACACCATGCCTGGTGTGTCCAGCATGAAAGGGCATGCAGATGAAGCATCTGCATGCATATCAAAGGTCGGAGGAGGCGTGCATGACGCCTCCTTGTCGAAACGATCCTGGTTCGACCTAGTGTGGAAGAGGGGTGAACTCCTTCATCCCTCCTCCAGAGACGTCATCAGCGAACAACAGGTGGCTTTATTGATGCTGCCCAGGATGAGCTGCAAGGGGGACATACCTATAAATCATTCACCGGCGTGCTCAACAGCACGCAGTCCTCCATTCCCTGGGCAGCCCTTGCCCCAACCCTCGTGCCATTGGTCGGTGGTTGATCCAGGCGAGCGCGGTCAGTTGGCATGTGCAGACGATGGTACTGTATGCTGTCACCATCCAGAACATCTGGTAAAAGATGTCAGTAGAGAGACAAGACAACTTGTCTCGTCTCAACACTCCAATGCAAGCATTGGAGTGTATGCACCTTCTACCTCGGATTCTACATCCAAGGTACATGTACCAGGGCTCTTGAGGCCCTGGAAGTCATTTTCGATCGTCGAAAGTGTCAAATGAGAGAGAAAAGCGAGTGCAACCGCAAACGAGGAGTCGCGGTGCAGAGAGAAGGCATGCATGACTCAAGTCACATACAGTCACAGTATGTTGGGCCGATGCGCGCCAACTTAGCTGTGCATAACACGTACTGGGCATCTACATCGTCCAGCACAGAAATTGATAGAAGTACGCTTCCATCTCGACAATATCGACGACCACCCAATTTATCAGACTGGTCTTCTGATCCCCCGAGCTCAACTCGAAATGTCGAGTTCAGAGTTCCAACTCCACTATCCATTGACAGAAATGTGGAATACGCGGCGTGTATGCACCAGTTTATGTACTGCCCAGTGGAGGATACATTCTCCACCATGTCATATAATAACCCAACCATGCAGGAGGAGTCAGATGATGATTCTGACTCCACTGAAGTACCTCAGCGGTGGACATGCGATGTTCAGAATGTTGAATGTTCCAACCTGGAGGAGTATGGTGATTATGTCGATGAGTACTGGACACCACTTGTTGAAGTGGATCCTGATAATATCGACCAGGAGAATGATAACCTCATAGAAGTTGAGGTGTATGAACATTCTGAGGATGATGATGCCTCGGAAGTTGATGATGAGCTACCCGAGGATTATTATCACTCAGGTGAAGATGAACCTGACTACGCAGAGTCAGATGGATATGATTCGGGTGAGGAATATGCCTCACCTGAGGAACCTGAAGAGGACGAAGATAATTATTCATCTGAAAATGATTATGAATCGGATTGAGGATAATATTCCTCAAATCTTTTAACTCATTATTGTATTTTATAATCTATGGTGCGGAACTTCTGCACTGTATTCTCCCTCTTTTTTTCAGAGGAGGGAGAGAGAATGTGATTAAACCCGGAGCCAAATTTTGAAGGGGCGTATGGAAGGGTACCGATCTTATCGGTATTCATTTACCTTCATATGTACAACTACTATGAGAGGACATAGACATGCCTCGAGTTAAAGAAAAGTTTTAAAACTTTTTTTCAGTTTGCTATCATCTCGACAACATAGCCATTTGATGC
>JABCKG010000418.1:0-10350 GCA_018851835.1 Hypsizygus ulmarius | reverse complement strand
CACGAAATGTACCTAGCCGAGCAATAAACTTGAGTTGAGATCAATTGCCATGAGCCGGAATTGAATATTGAGGGTCCGGATATTGGAATGAGGGAGTGTGTTCCAAGCGCAAGAAAAAATTATTTTTCATGGGACACAACTCGGCTAAAGCTCCCAGTGGCACCCAGCCAAAGGGAGCGGTCTCAGGAAGCTTCAACTTATAATTTGACATTTTGTTCTGGTACACGCCGATTTGGCCGAAATATGTATGTCATCAATCAACCTCACGAGCTCAAAGTCTGCCGAGTTGCTGGAACACTCAACTGATGCTCCCAGCCAGAGGAAGCGTGTCCCAGGGCTGAGGAGATTCTTATTTCTAAGTCATTGTTTTTGTTCTGGGACACGCCGACTTGACCGTGATATGCCATCAATCTTGAACCTCACGAGCTGTGTAAAATCTGCCGAGTTGCTTGAACGCTCAATTTCGTTACGGAGGGGCTCTCAAAAAATTTGATTGCTTCATTGAAAGGTAGTGCATATCACTGGCTTCTATGAAAGAAAAATTTAGAGGGGACCGAGCCACGGATGGTGCTTCTCATGCTTAACGAGTTTGCAATTAGCGAAGGTTACCCGACGCGTTGAGATGATCAGATAGACAGCTTCCTTCTACTTGCTCAACCTTGGCTGAATCGTGTCCCAACGCGTTGCAAGCATTAGTCAAGTCATGTAGTATTTCGGTGAAATAATGGCTATAATCTCGCTCTGCAAACGAGGATGTGCTTCAGGTCAACTTTCTTGACAAAACACCTCTTGTGTGTATTTCTTCGTCAAGCTGTCTTCTCCTACCGAATCACTTTTCTGCTTACAATCCTCCCATCAACGATGTTCCCCTCATCGCCGGGCCCCTTGATGCAGGTCTGCGCGGTCGCCTGAGCATTTCGATGACGCCTGATTTGTTGTGCAAGCATAACCACATGGTGCAAGGCGGCTCCCAAAGTGTACTTAAGGGACAGCTTCGCAAACATCCTCGTTCGACACCCAATCCACTCTGATAGTTGAGCAGGCCTCACTACTTTCCTCTTCACACCCAAGTGCTGCGCACTCTCCCACTCTCACCTACTTTACTTTATCGTACCCTCATCAATATGAAATACTCGCTTGTCACTCTCCTGGCCATGACCATCGCTGCATCGATTGGTTCGACTGTAGCTCAACCATGGCGGCTAGATAGCGAATACCTAGTGGTACAGATCATCATTCTCTTTGTTTACCATTTGATCCCAATGCACTTACTTGTCTTGATCAACCTAGCAACGCGACGTCGAATTTTTTGAAGACCTCATGGCGCGAAAGGCGCCAAATCCGGCAGATTATAGGAAGCCTGGGTATGTGACCGAACTTCTGCGCCCTTCTGAAAATTCAATGTATCACAGACATCCCACGAAAATAGCGCCTATTAGAGAAGTATCGCCTGTTAGAGTCGCGACCTGCTTCCACTGTTCCGCCGACGTGCGGTCCAAAATTCTCGACAAGGTCCAGTCGGAGTACCGGAACAATTTCAAGATCAACAACATGCTCAAGTCAGTCGAAATCACGTACGTCCCACGTCTTCAGACCTGGAAAGCCAACTTTCTCATGAAAGCCAACGTACATTTGCCTGACAGGTATGACGCAACCACAAAAGAGATCCACTGCAAGTACAACAAGGGTTGGGAGTCTGTAGGAGGAGTACACATCTCCTATAGCCTCTAAACTTGGTGTGCGGTTGTGCGGAAGGGATGTGGGATGCTATGGTCGCTTAGAAATATATTCAAGTGACGTGGTCGGCATTGGAAGTCACATATAGACGATGTATGGGTTGGCGATATGGTTGGCGATCAGGACAAGAGATAGTTGTAACCTACTGCGGGCCTTTAAATGAAAGTAGAAGTGATTATAACGGATGATGGTAATGCAAGAAACAAAACATACACCAAGTCTACGTCCGCATAGCTCTAAAGACGCCACGAAACACCCTCATTGACCGCCTCTCCAGTTTCGCCTGATCCCAAATACTAAACCCACCCCTCACCCCTTCCCTCCAGGCCCCTAGTTCCGTCCAGCTCTTCCTGCAATGCAACACCGCAAGCCTCTTATCTAAATCGAGCAGCTCCGACATAGACCCATCCGGAGGGGCATCGCGCCACCAGAACGTAGTCACGACCAAGAGCTGCAGTGCTGGAAGAGGCTTCAACATCTCGAGGTGGCGCTCGATGAACTCCCCGATGGGGCGCGAGGAGAACGCGAGGTGGGTAAGATGTGTGAATTGTGTCCTAGGGAACTCGGGTGAGAGTCCCTCGTGGAGGCGGAGGTGGGTGAGCTGGCGGCAGAGCCGTGTGGCGTGTGGCGTGAGCATGATATCGTTCCATGCGTGCCATGTCTCGACGAGCGTCAGTTCGGTGCAGTGGGTGTGCTTGAACGACTCCGAGGTGCAGAGTGCTACGACGGACCGCGACGTGCAGGAGAGGCTGACGATGCGGGTGCATGATCTGAGGATCGAAGCTATGAGGCTCCAGCATGTAAGACCATCTCCTGCTATCCAGAGGTATCGCACATGTTTCTGGGTTTCTGGTGATGCTTCGAGAAGATACTGGAATGAGTTAAGTTGTTCATATCCCTGGAGTACCACCGGTAAAGCTCGGAGGCAGTCAGCCCTGGCAAGTTGGTTGAACTGTTTGGATACAAGGAGGATAGATCGGTAAGTAGCTGGCGACGAGGATGCTCCAAAACTCAAGATTTCGATCGCGAGTTCTGTTGGGAGTAATAGAAGAGGATTGGAAGTCATGAGACAGTAGATTGGCAGTGATATCTTCAGTCAGAATACGGAGATCTCTTGAAGAACTTGACTGCACCCAGGAGTGCTGTCAGAGTCAGAAGATTCAAGTTTGATTCAATTTAAATGGATCAAAGAGTAAACTTCCACCCGGAACGGATATCGGGTTTCTGGTGTCAATGATAAAATAACAGGTACAAGCAACATCTGCTGACATAATGCCTAGAATATTTTTCTCGTGCGCTCCACTTTCCAGATCATGCATGTCGACTGGGGTGGTCCTCTAGGCTCCGTTCACATAACCACTGTGCTTTGCTTTCGAGTTATAAGGAGCCCCGTCTCCGCCCCGCACCTCCTAGCTCGCTCTCACTACCGTCCACCATGCTCAGCAATATTGAGCAAGCTGTCGTCGACCTGCTCAATGCGAAACAGTCCATAACTGTTGCCAACGTATTCGCCGCGTACATGCGTATCGCGGGGCACGACCTCAGCGACACCGAAAAGGCGGTAGTAACTTTTGAACGCGCAATGGACAAGCACGCATTGCGCCCCGACGTCGTGCAGAGCCCCATGATTGCGACGCTACGCAACCAGTATTGGTACTCGAAACTTGGCGGATGCAAGGACGGTGACGGGGAATGCCACATGTGCGAACACTGCGGGGGCATGAAGCTCAAGGATAAGAAGCATGGCAGGAATTCCACTGCGGCGAATAAAGAGGTCGATGCTTTTGTTACTCCGCCGTCTATCCGACAACGCCCAAAGAATGGTGAGGCTGCGTCTCGTGGTAGAGTTACCTATTGCTTTCGTACGCTTCTGATACGGGGTCTATTTTTGTCTAGGGAAAACCAAGAAAGTCAATCGGGTTTACCGTAAATCCAAGTACGATCCTTTCGCACCTTCCACCAGTGCAGCACGCCTTTAAAGCGACCATTCAAGCAACTCTCATCTCCTATATGTTATTCTTTTTGCTTTCCTTCCCAGTATCATCTATATCCATAACCCGAAGTCTTCATCTCCATCTTTTGATACAGTTATTCCTACTCTCTTTGCCAACTTCAGGACATTCTCTTATTCCATTTGTAGAGTACACACATATTACGTTGTATTTGTATACCCAATTCCGTCGTCGATCACATGCATGAAGCCTTGTTATTCCCCAGCCACTCTGCCTTGATCCCCCTGTATCCAAACCCTGCGCAAGATCCACCAGTGGCCTCTAGAACAACATCTAGTACATTATCACTCCACTCGACCTCCTCACCGTCCCCTTCAGACTCAAAAACAAGCACTTTGCCAGCCGCTCGACCTTTAACCTTCACCTTTTTCGCGTTCCTCGAACCAGAAACTTCACCCTAGGATTCAAGGCGTCGAGGTACGTGAACAGATGTGACCAATTCCCCAAAGTCATTAAAAGGCGAGTACTAACCACGACACTATACTTTCACCGGACACACCGGGGACTCCATTGCAGCAAGTAGCGGGTCTCTAGACATGGAAGCAAGAAGAGCTCTGCGGCTTGGTTCAGCAAGAGGAGCGAGATGATCTCCGTGGATATGTGAGACGTAGGGTAAGGCAGGGTCTAGTGAGCGAAACATGAGCTCTAGGGTACGGGAGTGCCGGGGTAGGATCACCCGTTCATAGCCCAGATAACGAGCGTCGCGCCTTTGAGTTGCGCCGAATTCACAATACTGGCATGTAAGGCGTGTCGAAACACACCTGCCGCGGCCTACTTGGTTATCTTTCTATGTATCTCGGATTTTGATCACCTGTCCAAAGCCTCCGATCACTCCCACATACGCGCGACCTTCTCGGAGAGAAGATAAGACAGTCCTCGAAATTCCGACATTGAAAGGCGCAAGGTCGCGCTTTATGGTGCGATGCGTTGGTCTCCGTCTCTACTGAAGTGAAGAGGATTCGACGAAATTTCAATTGAATGTCGCCTTATCACGTATGCGAAATGAGTGTCAGACGGAACGCCTCACAAAGGAATAATCAGAGAGGTACATAACTGGCCAGCAGTCGTTCAATTGCCAAAGAAGGAATTTTGAATATTGAGGTCTGTGAAGGCTGCCGTTCAAATCAACAACGCGTATGTAGATTTCGGAATGACAAAATTGTCGCTTCGTACAGATTCTTTCCTCCGTCCGCAAAATTCTCTCCTCCGGGCCGATGAAACATAGCTCAGGGTTAAGAATGCGACGCTGGCGTGGTAAATAGATGTCTGTTACACCGATATGTCAGTTGTGAGAGGCAAGTAAACAAATAAGGAGCCTACATGCTGCTTCCAGGACCAGGCCGGGTTCAGCTGGATGGCCTGCAACTCTATCATGTTACGTAGTTGACGCAGATTTATCAGCGAGAACAGTGAAAGGAATTTCATGGGTGATGGTTTGTTCGAGGTTGGTCTGTGTTCCGGTAGCCACGGAGACACTCTGGATAACACAATCGACGTGATGTTCTTTCGAGTAAAGTATTTATAGAACAGTATGATCGACTGAAGAAATCGTAGCATGCAATAATAGTGATATGTGCGTATTGTACAATGTTCTGCGTGATACGATGGAATCAGGATACGGTATGATACAGTAGCATGAAAAGAGACGAACTTCGATAGTTATAACTACATAAACGATTCGTGAAACGTGCATATCGTGAGAGATGAGGAAGACGAGGAAGCTTGGCATAGTCATCAAAGGATAAGAGGATCATATGGACACGTCTTTTGAGGTGAGAACGAGACGCAAGATCAGCAACGGCGAGGACTCACTCAATAGAGCGAAAGCAATAGCAGACGTAAAGTGAGGTTGATATACATAGTTAAAAATTGTCCGATAGAAATACTGTAGAATGAAGGAGAGATACAAAGCTGTCCGTGAGTCATCCGAAAGGTAAAAAGTGAAAGTTAAGCCTCACAAGAAGATGCGACAAATCGAGGAGAAATAGAAATTTATTCACATGGACGAAGCACTCGTGGATGGGCCGTACGGGTCGAAAGCAATAACTTTTCGACGGGAGCGTTTGTTCTTGGGTTGTCTCTTCTTCAATTTCTTAGGGGCTTCTAAGAAAAAAAGCCGTTAATGAATACCACTAGCGGCGAGGAGTAGAAGAAGCAGAATACCCTGAGTTTCATGAGCCAAACGCAACCTTTCTTCCACTTGATCTGGGTCCTCGATCAGCTGGGTCACAAGGTCTTCACAACATGGACAGCAATGGGTTTTCCCGCTCCAATTGAACATGCTTTTCCAATAATCTTGCCTCAGGCCGGCGACTAACTTCGCAGATGCCGACTGGACCTGGTCCTTTGCATCCGGATGCTTGTCCATCGCACGCTCGAATGCTGTAAGAACGTCCATCGACTGGTTTTTGAATCCAGCTATCCGAACATAGGCGGTGAGAACGTTTGTGACGATGACTTCCTGCTTCGACGCAAGGACGTCAGCGACTGCTTGTTCAATGTTGCTTCGCATGGTAGTGGAGGTCGACGCAGTAGAGCGCGGAGGGTACTGCTCGGTCTCACGAGGGACAGGCGAATCTTGTGATGGTTGCCACTCGCAAACCTGCTGGATTTTATGAACATTGGAATGAAAGAAGACATGAGTTGAACAAAGAACAAAGAGGAAGTGAACGTGAGGGCTGTTTCCCCAACTCGGGCTTGTTTCCAGAGTCCTGCATAAAGGCCCTCGGTATCACCAGTACGAACTGCATCCCTAGAACGTGCCTGGCTCAGCTTCAAGATGAAAAGACGCACACACAAAGACACGATGAACAAAAGCTGAGCTGTATACTGACACCGAGTAGTAAGCACCTTGTCCAGAGGAAAGAACAGCTATCGGCTTGAGCGTGTCTCAATAGGAGCTAGAGTCAAGTTTGAGATGGTGGTTAAGGAGAGCAATGCTGAACATTGTCACACGCGGACCGTGACGCCGGATATGCGTTATCACGTGATACTGTCACATCTTCCTCTTGTCCTCGGCCCGTCGGCCCTCGGCCACATTGTTGCTGGTCATCATCTAGCCTGCAATTGTTGTCATTCTGCTCTTAGCTCTGCACCACCACACGGAATTCTGCACCGTACTCTGGAATCTCTCGATATGACACTCGTTTTTCCTGTTCCACCTATCACGACGTCGTTTGCGCACGGCCTCACGCTCCTTTTCGCATTTTGCTATGTTGGATCTCTATACATCTCGAAGAACGCACGCCTTTCTTTTACTGAAAAGCAGAGTACGCGTTATAATGGACAACCCCGCCCGAAGTACAGCGATGAGCGCTGGAGAGATGACCCAGACGTCATTCGCGCACGTTTGGTCGCAGTCACGATTGCCACGACCATTTGCTGTGGCATAGTCTTTTCCTTGTTGCGATACTTTGTAGGAGAGAGGCCTGATGTATGTGCCACCCCCTTTCAGTTGCTTTCTTCAAGTTTTATAACGATCTTCTCATTGTTTTAGGGTTTTGAAATGGCACTTGACACCACAATCACGCGCCTCGGCTTCAAAGTCTATTTTGATTCCGATATGATATTTCCTCATCTCGTCACGCCAGTGCTCTTCCTCGGACCTCTTTATGCTGGTTACTTAGGAGGCCACCTTCCATTCCAGCGCAACTGGTCATTTCAAACTGACGTGGTCACAAAATTCGTCTCCTGGCAAGGGGTCAGAAATTATCTGATGGTGCGTCACATCTCTCCGTAATAAATCATACAATATCGAGTACATTTTCCATGATCATGTATAACCCGAAGTACCAATGTAATCGAGACAAATAGTTCGCGATGCAGAGCTCGGAAAATCGTGCCTTTATTTCTGACAGCAAGGCACATATTCAGATATCTTTGCGCCACATTGCTTCTCGTCGTTTCATCGCAACGGCTCCACTAATGCTACTGTCGCTAGGCACCCATCACGGAAGAGCTGGTCTTCAGAGCTTGCGTTTTGGCGGTATACCATATGTCAGGTGCTTCTACGCGACGCATGATCTTCCTTGGCCCTCTATCTTTCGGACTCGGTCAGTCAATCTATCATACACTCCGATCCGCAGTGTGCATAACTCATAACCGAATTTGTCCGTCCTTCAATCTCTTATCGCATCACGAAAAAAATAGCGCATGTTCATCATGCATGGGACACCTTCAACCGCTACGGAGGAACCGCAGCCGCCGCCAAACGAGCAGTTATCATGAGTAGTAAGTATATGGCGCCGAGGTGTACTTTTTTTTCGAGACTGACATTGATTAGTCTTCCAACTTGCGTACACGATGCTTTTCGGGTTCCACTGCTCCTACCTCTTCCTTCGCACCGGCTCGATATTCCCGGCAATTTCAGCCCACATTTTCTGCAACATCATGGGTCTGCCCGAAATCGCATGGCATCTCAAGGCGTATCCTCACCGCAGGAAATGTATGTAGTTTTCTTCCCTCATGTGGTGATCCGCGCTCAGGTACTTTCATATATCCAGCCATCCTCTTCGCGTACTTCCTCGGGATAGTCGGTTTTGCATATGTTTTGGGACCGTGGACGCGTACTGACGGCGTATTGTACTGGCGCGACCAGACACCCGGTGCTGGCATCGGTTCATATTAGCTTTGCGGAGTCATGACGGAGAGGAATCTTAATCACTACATCTATCTGGGTTTATTGTCATCGCATATGATTTTCATGTATTGCTAGCATCATGGTTATTCGACTACAACAAAATCTGTTGTAGCACTCAGGACTGCAGGAAATATCACCTTGCAGTCGTTCTGTACTATTACGACCGCATGTTCATGTCACGCATCACAGAGACCTCTGATCATGAACTGAACCTATCGCAATTTGTCACGCATCACAGGCCCGTAAAATGGCCGAATTTCATAAATTTGTCGGGTTTAAACTTGTTTATGCAAGTTCAATATTGCGTCCGACAAAGCCTCTATCTACGCGTCCAAGTTTCACACCACGTGCCAAGGGCCAGGTGTTTTTCTTCGTGACTTTATCGCGACAAACCGATCGAGCCCGCCGGTGCGTCGTGGACCACGGGGCTTATTTATAGGTGAAAACGAGACCGTAGAAAAGGGATTGGGTTGGGAAATTAGACCTTTGGTCCTTCCCCTTCAACTCAATCCCTCTTCTAGGTATGGAGATGTTCTCCCTCGTGTCCTTTCACTGATAAACTCAATCCCTCTTCTAGCAATAGAGGCTTTGAATTTTTCGGCACTACTTGAATTACATTCATCCTTTCAGTCATTAAACTCCTATTCATTTTATGTCTTCTTCTCATGACGAGGAACAACAACAAGTATCTGGATTGGGCATCGGACCCTCCCTTACCAGTAGATTCCGAGTTGCGGGCGAGAACCCCAGATCTTCTATGCAGGATAGCAGATCCTCCAATCCCCCTATTATCCCATCTCAGCCACAACAATTTAACAAATCCATTGTCGACTCCATATCCAACATCATTGAATCATTTAGGAAGGGAGCAATCACTAAACCAAAAGCAGTATTCGCCATCACTCATGAACTCGGAAAGAGTAAATCATCTGAAGAATTGATTGCAATCGCTTTCACTGGATACCTCACCTCCATTGATCACATCGAGTCCCAAATTAATTGATCGCTTGAGCGTGGTTCCAGCAAACAGCCAGCTGCATGTGGAGCGGACACAGAGGGTGATCCAGATCAGTCAGGTTCAAACTCCGAGAAGATCGATCAATCGATCAGGAACAATGTTGGCGACCCAGAAGTCGACAAAGCCATCAATGACTTCATCAATGGTGTTGGGGGATCCAAACGTTCTCAGTCAGCCTCCGTTGAAGACTCTCCAGATGACGAGGTCGAATCCAAGTGACAGAAGATATCAGAGCATCTGTTCCCTTGGTACAAAAAGGAAATTCTCACTAGATCTACCAGCAGTCCATCATCACAACAAACACGAGAACTCCTCAAATTCTTCGCGAAAGATATCAAAGTTACAGTTCAGTCAATCCAATTTGCCCATACATCACCAGCCGGATTCCCGTCTACTGAATGGAAGAACATTGTGCGAGGAAAATTCGTCAATCTCGACATTGTCCTCAGCTCACTCCACCATGTTGGCGCTCCTAAAGAGAACATTGGACGCGTCAGATGGACTGAAATCAGCCTTGGAAGGATAGATCCAACTTGAAAGGTCAAAATGAGTGGCAACTGGACTTCCGCATGGAACTCCACCATTAAAGCGATTAAATTCACGTTCCCTCACTGAGAAGAGGAGCTCAGAGATTATGCCAAGTACATCGAAGGATTATTCTCAGCTTGAGTTGTCACCTCACACAGATCAATTATTCTCTTCGACATCGCCATCTGAGACTACATTGGAGAAGGGCAACACTGTCTACTCATAGACTACCAGCAGTTCCAATGACTTTTCATGGCCATTGCCATCCTGGACGGTCTCGAAGCACAAAACCTGGGAAAGAAATCGTCATCCGCATCCACTTCCTCCAAAACCCCTATCTGCAATCGCTTCAACAGCTCTGGATGTCCCATGGACACGTCCTCATGCCGATTCAAACATGTCTGCAAACTCTGCGG
>JABCKG010000417.1:0-10373 GCA_018851835.1 Hypsizygus ulmarius | reverse complement strand
TTTGTTAAGCCGGTGCTTAACTCGTGATCTGAGTCGTCGTTCTGTATAATTCCCGGGCTTCGCGGAATATACCTATCTGTCCAATGACGAAGATAGTCGTTCGGATTCGGGAGAGTCTAGTCTCGCAAGACTAAGACCTCAGTCGTTCGGAGTAGTAAAGAGTCTGACTTGTAGAGGTCAAGACCTTAGTTCGGGATCGGTGAGCAAGAACCAGCTGTGATTGATAGCTAAGGTCAAGTTAGGGATGTACGCTAACTAATACTCGGTATTTATAAGTAAACGAACTGGTCTGTGCGCTACTTGTCAGAACGTGGCTAAGGTGAGGTCCGACGCTATTGGTTGGGTGGTGGGAAATGTAAGCAAGAAAAGGGTAAGCATTCGTAATAGTCAATCAAGAACAGTCAGCAAATATAAGTACAGAGTCTCACGGTCAGGTGTTATGGTAAGAAAGGAGTTCGCATAGTAAGTGAAGGGAAAATCGTAACACAAATACACTGAATGTTCTTCCATTCATTCTCTGGAGACTTTCAAAGAGTTCTTCTACTGGAACAGTCAAAGCTTTGCAGAGATGCAAAAGTATCACAGAAACTTAGGGCAATATCAGGACAGCCTTGTTTGACTTGGGCACTGGGCCCCAAAAGAGTTGTGTGGCCATAGTTTTTGATATATTGCCTGTTATTTTTTTATACATTCCTTCTCTATTGGTATGCCATTGCCCCAGATGTAATGTTTAGTGCTTGTCAGTGACCATCATGACTTTTAGCATCATGGTCCATTTGTTGAGCACAAAGGCCTCTGTCTGTCCAGGCTACAAATGTCGGAGGTGTTCTAAGGAAGGCGAGGTAGTACTGCTCCTATACTTATCTTCTTGCTTTCAGGAGCAGTGTCCCGATGCTTGTCAAATTTTTTATTTTCTTGCTACATGATACTGTACATCAGAAAGCAATCAACTCCTATTTGTCTGCATTGCATGAGATTCTGAATAGTGATATGCAGGGCTTGGCTTAGCTCAAAAGCCTGGGCTTGGATTAGGCTTTGGAAAATGGGGCTTGAAGATTTCTCAAGCTGAGCCCAAAGCCCTCAGAGAGGCTCGGCTCAGGCCCAGCAGGGCTTGAGCCCAGGCTTGTAGAGAAAATGCTGTGGGTTTATTCAGAATGTCTTTCTTGATTAAACAATGTACTTCATAAGGACTTTAGCATGACTGGAATGCCATTGTGATCTCATACCTGCCACCATATGATGCATGTGAAAATGTTGTTCAAGAAAAGCATTTTGGCCATCCAGAATCAAAAACTGTAAATATGTCATGTTTTCATGACAGTATTATATATATATTGGGTTTAGATAAAGTTTATGCAAGTTCAATGTGCACCATCAAGGCCTCTAGTTCACGTGCAATCACTCACACCACATGCCATGGGCAAGGTGTTTGCGCAATCTACTCGCATCCAAACAACGATGCCCGATAGTGGTTATGTATTACAGGGATATTATTAGGTGAACACAGAATACCTAGAAAAGGGATTCAAGTTTGGTTTGGATCACTTGTCCTTTCTCCATAACTCAATCCCTCTTCTAGGTACAGAAATTTTCCACTTTCTGTCCTTTCACTATTAACTCAATTGCTTTTTAGTATTAGAGGCATTGATTTCTTCGAGATTCCACTGAATTTCATTCATCTTTTCAGTCACTCCTATGATATCTCCTATTGTTTATGTCTGCATCACATGGAGAATCAACGTCTTCAGTATCTCGTGGACAAGGACAAGGATCATCGTTATCAGATCAATTCCAAACACAATTTGGGTCAACCATCACTTCTCAGCAGAATGAAAAGTCCTGTTCCCCCGCTCATCCATCACACCAGTCTGAACATAATAAATCCATCATTCAGTCCATTTCTGGCATCATCGAGTCTTTCCGAAAGCAAGAGCTCCCAAAATCTAGAGCTGTTCTCTCCATCATGCATGCACTTGAGGGAAGCGACTCAGACGATGAAGCCAGAACAACCACTTTTGCTGGATACCTTGGAACCCTTGATCAGATCGAGCACCTCACTTCTCGATTGCTTGAACGTGGCACCCACAGACAGCCACAACCAGCCATCATGGAATCAAACTCAAACCTGAATAAGGAACCATCAGATCCCAACCATGACCGAGATCGATCAGTTGAGCTCGAGTCCAATGCAGAGGCTGACTGTGCCATACACAACTTCATCGACAGTCTCCATGGATCAGTCAAACATTCCAAGTCCATTGCCTCAAATGAAGAAGATGCTTCTCTAGAGGATGATGACAATTCCCCAAAGTGACCGAAAATCTCTGAACACTTATTCCCATGGTATGAAAAGGAAGTGCATGCCAGAGAAACCAGTAGCCCCTCCTCCATCAAAACTCGTCAACTCCTTCTCTATTTCTCAAAAGATATCTGCACTACCACCCAATCCATCCGCTTCGCCCAAACGTCTCCGCCAGGATTTCCTGCATCAGAGTGGGAGAACATCATTAAAGGGAAATCAGTCAACCTCAACGTTGTCCTCAGCTCCTTGCATCACATTGGGACTCCTAAAGAGAACGTTGGATGCATCGGACGAACTGAGATTAGTCTTGGAAGAACAGATCTGGTGCGAAAGATCAAAACCTGTGGAAATTGGACCTCAGCGTGGAACACAACGGTCAAAGCCATTAAGTTTGTCTTCCCCCACCATGAAGACAAACTCTGAGACTATGCCGACTACATCAAAGGATTGTTCTCAGCGCACATCTATCATCACACTGATCCATTGTCCTCTATGACATCGCAGTACGAGACTTCGTTGCTGGTGGACAACATTGTCTCCTCATGGATTATGCCCAATTCCAATGTCTATTCACTGCAATTGCTACCCCAGATGGCCTCGAAGCACAAAGTGTGGCAAAGAAATCAAACTCTTCCTCCTCCAATCTCCGAGTCGCCGTCTGCAATCATTTCAACACTACAGGATGCCCTGATGGATCCACCTGTCGATATTGACATGTCTGCAAATCATGTGGAAAGTCCTCTCATGGTAAAGCGATGTGCGAGGTCAAAGGTGGATCAGATGCATGGACAAAGACCTAAATATCTTCACTACAACATCTGGAATCCGGACAGCATTTTCTTTCCTACTGCTGTGGACTGGACTATATGGGCTAAACCCCTTCCTAGTGTTCCAGTCAATGAACTCCTCAACCCTGTAACTTCATCTACTATCTGCAACAACCCTCATCTATTTCGTATCGTAAACCCTATAAACGTCGACATGTTCAAATTGCTTCTTTCTGATTATCCAAATCCCTTATTTGTGGCTTCTGTGTGTTGGGGTCTTTGCCAGGGTTTTTGGCCATGGGCCAATACTCATGTTGGTGAATACCCTGACATCAATGATGCTTCGCTTGGACCTCCGAATAACGAACAAGAAGCTGCCTTCATTCATTCTCAATGCGATACGGAAATTGAAAAGGGTCGTTTTTCAGACTTTTTCGGTCCTGACCTCTTACCAGGCATGTATGCCATGCCTGTTTATGCCATGCCTAAACCAGGTTCTTCTGACCTTCGTATGGTCACTAACCAGTCCGCCGGCGTATTCTCCTTGAACTCTATGATCTGTCGAGAAGATATCGCTGGTTTTCCTTTGGATAATATGTGTCATCTAGGTGAAAAGCTACTCTCTATTCGACAAACATCATCACGGCCTCTCACCCTATGGAAATCGGATGTCGCAGAGGCCTATTGACTCATGCGTCTCCATTATCACTTTCAGATTAAACAGGCCAATATTGTCGATGGTATGTGCATGCTCGACCGCAATAATGCTTTTGGTGGGCATGGCTCCCAAGGCATTTGGATTTCTTTTAATGGACTTGTCGCTTGGATAGCCACTCGAAAGGAACTCCTTGATTTTCTCGGTACTTATTCGGATGACTCTTTCGGTAGCAACGACGATGGAGACATTACCTGGTACCCGCCTTACAATAAGTTCCTTCCTATGGGGCAATTCAAACTACTTTCTCTCTGGGACAGACTCGGTGTCCCTCACAAGGAGAAGAAACAAGTATCTGGATCTCCTCTCATTATTATCGGCATTGAAGTCAATCCGAATGTGATGACGTTAATGCTTCCTACCGAGTCTCGTCTAAAGCTAATAGCTGAGATCAATGTCTTCATTGCTCACTCTGGACGCAGCAGCGTTCGCTTTGAACTCAATGTCTGGCAACGCTTAGCTGGTTATATCAACTGGGCCTTCAATGTTTTTCCCCTTCTCAAACCATGTCTGAATAACATTTATCCTAAAATCAGCTTCTCTGGCTCTCCGTCTCTGACTAAATGAATTTGGATGAACCAAGTCATTCGCGACGATCTCACTTGGGCTTTGGGCCATCTCAAAAATGCATCGGGCATTCAGCTCATCCATTCTCTTGATTGGTCTCCCGATCTTGCAGATTTCACTATATATTGTGATGCTTGCCTTGAAGGAATGGTGTTTTGGTATCCAGACTTTAACATCGCCTTCTACTTAACCATCCTTTCCGATACACCATCTGACCTCATTTTCTTTTATGAAGCCCTCTGCCTCGTGAGCGCCCTCTGTCATGTCGCGGTCAATAGGTCCTCCATGTTCAAGATTGTTATTTTCACCGATAATTCCAACACTGTCGACATCTTTAACACCATGCATTCCAAACCATCCTACAATCCATTACTCAAGTTCACGTGCAACATTCTCATCGATAGCGATCACCAACTTTGCATTCTTCATGTCTCTGGTAAATCCAATGAAGTCGCTGACACTCTCTCTCATGGTCATTTCTCTGATGCCTTAACATTAGTCCCTTCTCTTTCCATCAAGCCTTTCAACTCCCTTGCCCAACTTCTTGGCCTCAGTGATGATGATAATGACTTTCTCGATAACTATGTCGACTATTTGCAGCCCCCTCAATCAACGTTGGGGGTAGACGAAAAATGATTTGATCTGCTGTGATGTCCAGGCAGCCACCACAGGCTGCTTGGACTAGTAAGCGACTCGTTCGTGAATGGTCGCTTGCCCTTGGTCAGGCAATCAATTATACTACATGGAAGACTTATGGATCAGCTCTAAACTCTTACCTAAATTTCGTCCATCTTCATGATTTTCCTGTTGAACCTACTCCAGAAACGCTCTCATTCTTCACTGTTTATATGTGTCACCACATAAAACCCAAATCCGTTGCTGGCTACCTCTCGGGTATCTGTCAACAGCTTGAGCCATAATTTCCCAAAGTTTGAGAACACCGGCTCACATCTTTGGTCTCTAAAACCCTTTCTGGTTGTCAGCGTCTCCTTGCCATACCAACCTCTTGAAAAAGTGCGGTCTCCCAAGAAGATCTCTTACGTGTCATCAACAACATGCCATCTACACCTACTCATGATGATCTTTTGTTCCTCTCTATTCTCCTTACCGGATTCTACGGACTACACCGTTTGGGAGAACTCACTTTTCCTGATGACATCGATCTCCGTAATGACAGGAAAACTATCAAAGCCGCATCAGTCATCATTTCTGACTCGAATTATAAGTACTTTTTGCTGGGCCACAAAGCCAATCATTTTTTTGAAGGCAATACAATAATCATCGCTTCCATTCAGCATCCCTCCAACCCACTCCTGCATTTCCGCTCATATTTTGATTCTCGAAACGCCCTTTTTCCACTCTCTTCTGAATTATGGTTGACAGCGGTGGGTGCTGTCCCCACCCGGTCATTCTTTATCCACCGCCTCTGCTGTTTCTTCGACACCTCTATCGCTGGCCAGTCCATGCGAGCTGGCGGCGCGACATCATTGGCTGAACATGGTGTGGCCCCTTCAATGATCCAGGCCATTGGCCAATGGTCGTCGGATGCTTTTCAACTTTACATCAGAAAGAACCCCATCCTTGTTCAAGCTTTGATCTTTGGTTGTTCTGTGCAGAACACTACTTTCTATACACATACATCTTGACACAATTACTTTTAATGGACACTCACTTTTCTTTCCTTCTCAGATTTTTCAATTCTCACCAAACATACAGACCCTTTCTTTAATTTCCTACCCCAGAACATGACTTCTACTCTACGCTGCATATCCTTCATTTTTTTATTCTATTTTTCTTACTTTTTCTCAAGATCGTTCCTCATCTTTTCTCTTCCATAGGACTTTAGCACTTCCATATGTACGAAAAATATATTCTGGACATCGTGGGAGGTTTATGAAGCCCCCATGATGTCACAGCATACCTATTTCACTCAGTCACCTCTGATCTTAAAGCGTCTGGCTGCACATTGGATATAGTTCAAGTGTGAGGATCTTTGAATTAGATATATACTGTACCTAGAGTAGTCATACTGTCTACCAATTCAAATTATGGTGCAGCAATTGCCATCTGATCTTACATCTGGAGTTGTTTACCTATGTTTACTTGCCACTCCCAGAGGGGTGGGACAGGGCATGTCATCCAAATCCAGCGCTGCCCATCCACCCATTCTCCCCTGACTTTGAGGTGACCATGCTATAAATAAAATATGTTACTATGAATAGATTTTTTCTACACCATGTTTGAGCCCAGGGATGCGCTCCTGCACATGCTATTCAACATTTACTGCTCCCGCAGCCCAAATGCAGCATTGTTGCAGGTTGCTTACTAAGGGCATCATCCATCAAAGGTCATCCAGAATGGGATTTGCGCATCCATCTATTCTGGTGCTATTTTTAGGGGAGAGAGGTGGAGGAATCATAGGAATATATTTTTAGAACATGCTTGGCACAAGTACTACCACCCCGAAGCACCCGGAGATCCAGAAAACCCAATATACTGAATTTATATACAGGAAATGCTTTCAGAGATGGTATTTGTATGTATTTACCTAAGATTCCGCTTTTTTGGAATATTACATGCTTATGTGATATTGTTCTACTTTAGGAAGGTAGGTAGTTGGCAGTGAGGACATATGGCATCTCATGGGCAGTTACCTTTATTTGATATATGATATTAGCTGTAAGAGGTAGTGTGTTGGTTAGAGCCATCTCCATTCGTCGCTTCTCTTTACGACTACCCTGAACCCAGCATCTCACCGTGTTCCATCCCTCTGACCTCTGATGTTGGCATTTTTAAATTGGATCATCCGAGTCTTGATGCATAGAATATGGTGGAGCCCATCCAAGGCATCATAACACTGTGCTGTCTGAAGCTTATCCTCAATTTCTGGAAGCCCCCGGAGGCAGACAACATCTCGCTGATCAGCAGGAATCTGCGATGGCAGCCATAGCTCAGTCTCCTCAGGGTGGTCGCTGGTGTCATCGGTGGTATTGGAGGAGGTGGATTGCCATGCGAGATCGGATTGATATTGCAGGAGACCAGGCATATAAACACCACGGAGCTGCTCCCAGCTCCGTAGTTTCGTTCGCAGGACATTCCACTGCTTGGTTAAGCTGGCACTCTGGCGGGTGGTCACAGCTTGGGTGCCGGCCTTTACAGCCTTTCAAAGATGATGCCTATATTTACAGTAGTAAACACAAGTGGCAAGACCAGCATTATCACACTCACTGTCCCTCCTCCAACTCTAGCCCCAGCACCAAAAATGCTGAGGCACTCGTTGCATGAAGCACAATGCCACCACTAGCCAATTGCAGCTCCTCCTTATCTGCGAGCTCCTTGCAGACCTGGGCTTCCATCATGCCTAATCAAATTTCAGCTGCTGCTTCAACGACCGTTGTTTCAGGACTTACAGATGCCATCAGTCCTGTAGGGGTTCTTCGCCTTCTTGGAGTAAGAATCGGCATCCTAGGCATCACACATTGCCTCCCACTCATCAAGCGACTGCTTCAAAATCGAGACCGAGAAACCCTTATGCCCCTCCACCTGAATATTGCATTTGGAGATTGCATTCCTGTAGCGCTGCAGTAGAGTGGAACCTATTGAGAAACTACTCAGCCCCAGCATATCTTCAATGAACAATACACTTATCCATGCTGCAATACTTCTGCCAGTTCCAGAAGCTGAAATGATCATCGAGGACATTGTGCTGTGAGCCTGGACCTTGCATCTTCGTTGAATTCCCAAGTGCATTGTGTCCAGCCCAAATACGTTCCAGGCATTCACCATCGGTTAGCCCAACACATGGAATGAAATTGAACGAGAGCTCCTCATGTGTCTCCCTTGAGTGGGTGGGCTCGTGGAGCTTGGGGATGGCAGGCATCAATTTCATGGCATCGTCGATCTGCAGGGCTTTAGGCCAATGCCCCATGCATCTGCTGAGGTTGATGAACCACTGGCAGGCAATGTCATAGCTGATGAGCATGAGGGGGAGTGCCACGTCACAAAGGGCTGATGCAAACACATAATCCATGTTGGCGTATCTAGCGACACTCAAGCTTGTTAGTGTAAGCCTCAACCAGTATGCTGCCAAAACACACCTCTCTCCTTTCTGGAGGTTACCCATCCCATTGGGTAAAATCATTTTCGCCTATCCACACGACACCCCCCCAACCCTGGTGTATCGAAGGCCCTTAGAAAACTTCATGTTTGCTTTTGCTAATGCCTGAAAGCCAACACATGTACTGATCTAGGCGATGTGAGCAAAAAAGAAAGGCAAATACGAGGTAGCACATACATCACCGTCCGAGGTGTGACTCAAGACATACAACTCATAGGGCACCCAATTCACCATGTATGACAGCCCAATGCCAAGGCCAGGATCTGCTGAATAGTTTGAAATAAGTTGGTTCTTCAGGTGGAAGTTCACATCCATACAAACGATGAGCGTGTAGAGGAATCTGAATCCCGTACGGTCAACTTGTGCAGCTCCCGAATAGCAGAGGATATGCACTTCAAGCTGTCGGGTGTATTCTCCCAGTCTTCCAGGAGGTTTATGCCTAGATGTGGACATGAGGGACAAAGAACTGCTAGCTCGCCCTTCTTTGTGCCAGCCGCCCCAGTCGGATCATGCCCTCATCCACCAAGCTTCAACATCTTCAAGTGACACCACTGCAGCGACATCCTTGCAAGCACCTGGTACCGCGATTTGGGCATATCAATGCTGGTATTGTTCATGGCCTTCTCAAGTGCATGGTAAAAGTCATATGTGGACCCCTTCATGGTGAGTGCCAGGTGATGGAGATGATCCAGGAGTTCGAAAGTCATGCAAATCTTCACCTTGAGCTGGCTTGCTGGATAGAAACCACAATGGAGGAGTTGGATATGGCCAGCCAGGGGGCGGCACCTGCAGTACTGAATTGCGATGTCATGGATTCTGTTCATATGCATAACATGCATGCTGGCATGACAGTTCACCGGGGTTGAGCAATGCATGCTAACATGATTGAGCTGGACCTTCAAGCCCAAATCCTTCAACATTGTCTTCACAAAATGAGTGCCTGTCCAACGCTACCAAATTAAAATAATGAGAAAGAATCAACATATGGAAGGGCAGGCATACACACCTCAATTTGATGTAGGAGTGTCTTTCGGTAACATCTAACACAGCAATCAGAGCACACCATGTCAGTGAGGAAGCAGTCCAGGCATCAAATCTCAGTGTCTCCCTTCTTCTGTGCCTTCTATGCCAAACAGTCTGGACAAGACTTACCTGCCCATGCATCCTCTCACCCCTCCTACCATAGAAACTCATCAAGGTAGACCTCCCGATGAAGCTGCTTCTATAGAACATGAGGCCGTCTCTGTGAACAGCATGTCAGGACCTCAAACCAAGTGCATAAGCCCAAAGAGAACTCACCACAACCTTCATCTTTCCTTTTTTCACCGATGCCACGATGTAAGATGGATGGACTTCTGTAATAGGTGCTTCTATCTCTATGTCGTACCAGTCACTGTTGGGATCAAGGGCAAGGTCGGTACTATCATCGGGGGCCCAAGATGTTCCAATAGTCCAAATTCTGTGGCCACGTGGCTCGGCAATTTGTGGCGTGTCCATGACATGGAAGTGGCTGGCCAAGTGTGCTTCATGAAAGTAGACTAATTCATAGTCATCACTGGCCAGAGGAACACAATCATGGTAGACAGCACCATTGTTTCACTTTTATTTACATGCATGAGCTGACATAGAGTCTAGTTACATGAGGTCTGTCATGGTCACTGGTTTAACAAGGACATTGTGACAAGTGCTCAATTTAAGTATCTTCTTCCTCACATATCTCCTTCTCCTGTCATGTCAGCAGATTATGGTACATTGTCTTATTTCAGCAGGGCAGAACACTGCCATGTACCAACAAGATACTTGAGCCCAGGAATCTTACACAGGGGGTTCTGGGTCATGTGACCAGGGGTAACATGCTGAACACATGCTAATAAAATATAGAATTTATCTGCCAAATTACATGCT
>JABCKG010000415.1:0-10396 GCA_018851835.1 Hypsizygus ulmarius | reverse complement strand
ATTGCAGCATCATCTCCTTGAGGGGCTCAAAGTAAGGATGGAAACAGGGGATGATCTCGTCGTCCATAATCTCTGGCTGAGTAAGAAGTTCCTCCCGCGCATCGAGAATGCCCCGCTCGTCGGCTTCAAAGAACCGGTTGTAAATTTCGCGAAGGTTAACCGCCTCGGGTGAGTTGATGGTGGAATTGGCTGCAGCTCCTCTCTGAACATCTTCATGCCTGTACCATGGCGCGCGATGCAGATGTCCAGGATGACCCACATGAATGAATCCAAGTTGTGAACAGAGTCGTGGAAGAAGCTTGAATCCTCCTCGGGATCGTCCTCGCCTCGATAGTGATAGAACCTTGCATGCTTCAGGCCTGCCAAAACTTCGTAACTCATGCTTGGTATCGTTCCCTACAAGAAGGATTAGAACCACGAAAGATGCAATGAGTAATCTCGAGCGATGACTTACAAACCGAAGTTGGCTGTGAGTTGTTTCATCACTGTCGTTGCTGAAACACGATACGTCTTTGTCCTACATCCAAGTCAATGGAAATCAATATCCAGAGCGACATGATTCATCTCTCTATCCCAGCCCAATTCTACGCAGGAGTAAGTGCCATTTTCGGAAGCCGTCAACCCAAAATAGCGTTCGCGTATCGCAACCGCACGTTCAACGTACTGGGGCACCACATCAGTCCGATATTCCTCCTCGAAAGCATTCCAAGCAGTCGATATTATGCTCGTCCCAGCTCGCAGCCGGGCACTCTTGGAATTGATAAGTAACGACACTGCTTCTACTGCTTCTTGCTTTGCCGGATTCGAATTCGACGCTTGAAGCGTGATCCTTGTGGTTGTCGTCGTGCGTTTTGCTATGTCAAAGTCGATGACCCGTCCTTTCGTTGGTTGCATCTGGCCATTAGCATCTGTCTGGAGAGGTACCACAATGACAATATTTCCAGCGCTTATGTCACGATGTAAGGCACCCTTCGCTCGGAAATCATCATGCTCTGACATTTGAAGAATCAGAACAATTGAACAGATGCTCCCCATAAGTTGGAAGCAGAGGCGTACCTTGAATGCAGTCCCGAACAACTCGAACAAGCTCTGCCAAGCCAGAGAAATATGTGATTTTGATGCCCGGGTCCTTCATGACGAGCTGGGAGTGAAAATGGACTACTGGCCGAAGGTATTTCGGCCAGCCACCATACCGATATCGCACCAGGTCCTCTTCCGCGATCGCCTTAGTTGGTAAACCTTGGCGGATGAAATCGAGAGTGCAATCAACGTTATCATTGACAAAGATATCACCACTGTAGAGGAGTCGGTCGGAAGTCAGGCCAAGGGTGTCGTAAAACTCTGCCTCGGGAGCTAGTGGACAGCTGTTTTCTTCGCAATGTTCAAATCCCCTGTAGTAATAAGAAGCAGTTGAAGTCGGTCTCCAGTACCGTTTCAAAACATATTACTGCCATAAATGAGTGTCATTATTTCTGACAACCAGTCAAATACTCACGTTGGTGGGCTTTGGAAGGTCTTTCAGTCGGACAACCTCCCAGACCATGGTCGCCCGCCCGCATATAGCTTCGCTTGGAGGTATAGCCAAAGCACGGACAGTGACGATTTGATCCCCTGAGCCCGCGTCTTGAGAAGGGAGGTCAATAAGCCAATGAGTTGCATGTCCTTTCTTATTCGGGTCCTTTGGACCCAGGCAGTAGGACGGGACAGCCGTGCGCATATCCGGAACATAAACAGTCATAGCGGGATCCCAGCCCAGCTTCTCCGGAGGACGCATCGAAATACCAGCGATCACTCGGATGAAGGCTTCGGCATCCTGAGAACACGGAAGTTCACATTACAATAGTACAGTATGATGATATTGATTCACACCTTGTGTATATCGATAGGAGACCCCGTTATGACGACTCCAGAGCGATCGTACAAGCAAATTATGAGACCGGCGTTGACTTTCAGCAATAATCCGATCGCGAAACGTCGATCGAGCTGGGTGGTCAGAACTTGCTGTAGATGGTTCAAGAGTCGCTGGAGGGACCTGAACATCGTGTCTGTATCGCGCGCGTTCACAAACGGTAGGTGAACCTATCTCCACCAATTCGTCGAGAGATTCACCTTCAAAATGGGGTGATGAGTTTCAGTGGATGAGCATCATTAAGACACATACAAATTGATCTTCCTTTTCGGGGAAGCATCGACACAAGGGATTCTCGAGGCCGTTTCCCCAGTCCCCGCCTGTCGCGCTTGGTTCGTGTTCGGCCAGAGGAAGCGCTGTCTCAAAGATCTCCGCATCCAATGCCTTCATGTCGTCCGCTAGCGCTCTCGGGGTGAAGATCAAATCAGGCCGAACCACTACGTTCCCAACTCCCATGTAAGCAACATCTTCATCGTGTGAAATGGCATTCACATCCATCCACATCCCATCAGCAGCGCCATGCGTGGCCTCAGCCGGGCACGTCTCACGAACAACGTTCTGAATGATGTTGACGACACGAGCAAGGATCTCCTCATCGATCAGCTTACGGCGAGTGTGCGGTTTCATTTTAGGAACACCTGTCCAGCATTGCCCCGCCAGGTCATAGGTGCACGCACTCTCGCCAGCGCTGGCGTCCGAAAGGCGATCAAAGACCGCTTCAAAGTGTTCTCGCTGTGGCAGTGAAAAAAATGCATCGAGGAATGCCGTGGTGTTGGCGGTACGAATGCGCTCTGCGACGTCTTTGTTTACAGTGTCAATAAGATCGTACATCTTGGAAGGATGGGGAGGAAGAGGAAGAAGTGGTTTGCATGGCCATGATATCCAGGCGCGCTTTTATGGAACGAAACGTCACGTCACGTGGAAACAATGGGAGTGTGCCGATTGCAGGTCACATCACTCGGTCCCGACTCACGACATCCTGATTTAGAAGTGCCGACTCTTGACAATCCCGAATCGGGACGACTCTTCCAACTACAGCACAACCACAATGAAGCCACGGGCCCATGCATACTGCGCCAAGCTTGCATCTCGTAGTCATAACTCCGTTTCTGGTTGCGACGTTGAATTCCGTATGGAGTCTGGTTATTTGAATGGAGGGAGCGGGTAGTTATGGAACCAGGAAATGACTACGCACTTCATCGCGAAAGTCTATGTTCGTTGATCGACCAGTGTAAGACATCCTGAATGAAGCGAGGTGTCCGATATCAGTGACACAGAAGCATCGTCTTAAGAGTTGGAATCCCTACACCTCTGCGCATATAATCATATCCGTCCAGATTTGTCGTCATTGCCATCTGTTCCGGATTGAGCACTTAAGTAGTCTCTCCAACTGTTTCTAGGGCGAGACTGCCATTCCTTCGAGGTGGAGTTCTAGTTTTCAGACCTGTAGATTCCGTGCACTTGGATGGAGAGGAGGCTGGTCTTGGTATCTGTCGTGCAACGACATATCTGTCGAGGAAGGTCTCATCCTAGACATGCCAGGTATGAAGCGCGCTCTGGAAACTGGAAACACACAGAAGTATGCGTTCACAATGCCATTCACAGCATATTGCTGTATGGATTGCCTGCCGCCCATTTCATCACCACTAAGCCTCGGCAGGTGATGTCTTCTGGTAGTTTCTCTCGCTTCTCCCAAAACCTCACTCATACACCCGAGTCTACAGAAGAAAAAGACTACGCACTAGTTCCCCTTCGAGATGGCGTGTGGTGCTGGAAGAATCGAGATGGTTTGGGGAGAGATGCAAATCGAATCGACGTTGGTGGCGGTGCAAAGTCAAGCTCAAGAAGCGCCGCCCCCAAAGCTCGAACAAAAACAAACCGAGAATTACTGACCAATCCATCAACCACCAATCTCATATATAGTTTACGTCTACAGATACAGACACTTTCTAACGGCGCAGAAAAAAAAACAATAAAGCAGGGGGGGGAAGAGACATGCCGTCAGTCATGATCAATAATAACCAAAATGTTCTTGACCCCACAGGCGCGACTATGGCACATACATAATACTGCTGGGTGACGAGGTAGGAGGGCATAGTCATAAAGGAGGAACGGCTAGGAGTGAGGAATTGGGGCTGGAGGAGGCAAGAGGATGCAAGCAAAAGAAGGGCGGGGAAAGTCATAACAGGATCGATCGTAATGGGATGGTATTGGCGTGCATGTAAATGATGGCTGGTAATGATGCATACAATATGTAAGTACAACCGTTCAGAGGCTAAAAAGCCACAGTCAAAAAAGTGGGGAAAGAAATTTGATAGATAGTACACTTAACCTTTATCGAAACCTTCTCCTGACAAAATTACAGTCAGAAATCCTCCTCTCATCCCTAAGCTCAAAAGTGAAACCTTCCCCCACCCCCACTAACTCCCTTTCCCTTCCCCAACGTCATACCCAGCGGTAACCTACCTGCACCCTCACTCTGACCCGCATCCCTATCCCCGTCATCCTCAACATCAACATCCATCCTTCCAACAACCTCCTGCGAGCCCTGTCCCGCTCCCTGTGCACCATATACACCAAATCCCAGCCCGAGACCTGACCCAACACTGTCTCCTCTCCCCCTTCCACCACCACCATCTTCACCTCGGCTTCGGCCTGCCCGCTCGGAGTACGCTCTTCCCAACCCTGGCGGCCTCTCAGCAACAGTAGGCGAAGGCGGACGGCGGCCTGATTCGCCGAGCCCTTCTAAACTCCGCAAGAACGCCTCGTTCATCCGCTTCAGCCGCTCGTCCACCTCCGCTTCGGACGTTAACATCAGCCCGCCTGGAGGTGAGACTGCTTGTAAATGCCCGGCTGGCCTCGCCATCGTGGGTGAAGATGCTTGCGTAGGTATGAGCGGGCTACTCTGGGTGCGTGAGTACGGATACGGCTGTGACATGGAGTGCGACCTCCCGTGTCCTTGGTAAGCTTGAGGATGATGGCCTTGCCCTGAAAGCGGCGACGCTGAATGTGGTTGTTGGCTTGCCAACGGGATCGATGGAGACGTCGACGTGGATATATAAGCCGGCCTCCTCGTACTACCACCTTGAACCTGCTCCCCGGATCTCGTCCTCCCTACAAGCGGCTTCCTCTCATCAATTTCTTGCACAAACACTGAGATATCGTCGTCGTCTGTTCTCCGCTGTGGATGCAGGTTTGATGACGAGGAGGGCGAAGGCGAATGTCGCGGAGATGGGGATAGAGGTGAATGGGGTACAGCTCCGATTCTCCTGTTATCTTCACCACTAGTGGCCAATGCACCTCCACCACCCACACTTGCAATGCTGGCGACACTCCCCACACTCCCGGGTGCACCAGCGTACCGATGCCCGAAGCTACTCGAGTATCGTTTTCTCGGCGGTACACTTGGACTCGTTCCGGGTTCTACAGCCACGGGTAATGGAGCAGCGTCTGGCGGGCGTGAGCGTGAGCGGTCTCTCGGCTGATCCCGCTCCCTCAAAGACGTACGCCTCGAAAGGGAAGCACCCCTCGATAGTGAGCTGCCCCGGGAGTGCGAAAGGCCAGTATCTCCGGGGGGAGGAAGACTCGCAACACGTTCCCGCTCGCCGATACCCAATCCTATGCGCTCGGAGAGACTCGACGGGATGCCTGCACCTAGGCTGGCAGGGAGCCCGCCCGGGGAAGAGGACGCCGACGAGGATACAATGGTATTGGATTTGAAGGGGAAAGGATATTGAAGTGGAGGACGGCGAGGTGGCGGTGTGGATGTGGCTTCGGTGTTGGATGTGACGAGGAGTGAGCTAGTGGGTGAAAGGGAGGATGCCGATGTGGAGAGTGGTTGTTCCTGTTCATTACGGAGGAGCTGTGTGCGGGTGGACGTCAGGCCGGAGGGTGCCGCTGCGGAGCTGGAGGATGTGGACGGGCGCGACGGCGTGAATGCGAGTGCCGACTGTCGCGGGATGGAGCCGAGAGTCTGTTTAGGAGGCGGGCGCGAGCCGAGGGACTGCCGGGGGAGAGAGCCGGCGCCGCCTGTGCGGTCGGGCAGCGGCAGCGGGATGCCGGATGAGGACTGGGACGAGGAGATGCGCGGTGGGGAAGATGAGAAGGACGAGTCGCGCACGTGGTTCTTGGCAAGCGTCGGAGTGAATGGGCGCTGATCCAAGGAAAGAAAGCGTGACGAAAGCAACGACTCGAGTTCGTCGAGTTGGAAAGTCGGTGACGTCAGATATGTCACCGAGAGGGCGAGTGATCCCATCGGGTGGGGCAAGGAAGGAAACACGTGGGTTTGTGACTGTGAAGGGGCGTCTAGAGAATAATTAGATGTGGCGCAATAAGGGGTGTGACTCATGATTCACGCACTCATCAATGACAATACGTCTGGATCATTGCCGTCGCGAACCCTCAGCGTAATGCCGAGGCTTGGACCACCGCCCACACGTCGGCGAAGGCGTTTGTGCAGCTTCCACGCCGGCAGGATACGCAACAGCGTGAACAGGCTGCGAAACAGCGGAATCCCGTGCTTGTAGATCGTCGGCAGCGGCACATCCGCTGGCGTGTGTGCTGGGATAAAGTTGAGTACGAATGACTCCAGGAGTACGAAGCGCGGGGTTGGATGTATTCGGACACGCGAAGAGTCGGGCGAGACGTGCACAAGCACCTGATTATTCGTCAACTCTGGGATAGTAAGAAGCACTTGGATCTCAAGAGGCGGTGGTGGAGCATGCGATATCGACTTGTATCGCTCTCGTGCCTCTTTCGTGAATAGTTCCGAGTCAGGTGTCTCGAGATTGAACTGTCCGAGGCGAGTTAGTGAGGAATTATTGCACCTTGAGTTCGACTCACCCATTTGTCGAGTTTGGCGGGTTGTGGGTTCGTCGTCCGTGCATGGTTGACGACATAGAACAACTTCGTATAGAAGTGAAAGGCAATCTGGTCGGCCTTCTGGCTGTCGGTCGACGACATTGTGCCAGAGCTACCAGGAGATAGGCTCATGTTGAGCTCATGGCTGTTGTGCTCACCCTCTCTCCATTAGGTAAGCTTATCGTGTGCCTCGTCTACACTGCCACCAACACGTGACCAATTTCAATTCGAACTTGTCGCTCAATCGCTCATCCGAATCGAACTCAGTCCAACTCAGTCCGAACAATCTGTATCATCTGTGTTTCGTTGGCGCTTCTCAGAACATGCAGTTCTAACGCCGCAACCTCACCACCGCAGGAGATAATCAAACTTACCAATTTACTTGCACCATTCAAATCATACAAAAGCGATGAGTACTTCCGAGGTACGTTACGGACTCAGATCTTGTGCTATCTCACTACTTATATTTCTCGTTGTACTTACACATAAATAATTAGCAGGAGGAGCCCAAGTTACAATCGGAACCTAAATCTACTGCCACTGAGCAGGGTACCATTGATCGTCCAACCGTGCCAAGAGCCGCACAACCTAGCTACACCAGTGTTACCCGGCAAATGGTGGAAGAGGCGAGATCAAGGATCGATATTGCTGTCTCGCAGTTTGATGCTGCAGTCCACGAGTTTAATGAAGCGCCACGCATGGAGGCTACTTTTCGCCAGGAATACGAAGCGGAACGCAAGGAAATGGCAGACAAACTCAAGTTCAAAACGGAAGAAGAAAGCAAGGAAAGAAAAGAAACAACTGCGCAGCTGATCCATAGGGTCAACGAAGGCATTGAGAATTTTATCGTGACCAACGTGTACATTCGTATTCTAGGATTGAAGATAAAACAGATGCCGGTAATCATAAGGCTTGCTCGTGAAGCGGTATGTGTCTCCGTTAGATGGTTTACTAGGACCTTAGGAATAACGTACTGATCTTATATTCCACTTTACTCCTTGCATCAACAGCTCTCAGCTGCATCTTCTGAAAACACAAACACCAGATATTTTATCGATCTGTACGAGCAGGCCCTTGCGTGTGTGAATGAGGAGACCCAGTTACGGCGTGCTGCAGAGGAAAAGGTACGCGAGTTGGAGGACAGGGTGCGCGAGCTGGAGTTAGTGAATAGTTTGGACGTTGGAGAATTAGTTTTGGAGAATGGGCATTGAGGTTCGCGTCGTGTCCCCCATCTCGTATCGGCGTCAGGAAGAATTGACTCTTATGTGAAATAGACGGTGTTGGATTTCTGCACCTGTTATCGCACTATTCATCGTCCACGTGTAAGCCTCAAGTATGGTGATTCCCTTGACACCAAACAATTTCTTGTCTGGTTCATACGTCTTTACGAGTGAGCTCGTTTTCAGCTACGATATCTGTGTTGAATAATGGTGAATATAATCCACCCGTATCTGGGTGATTTCTTCGCATTTCGTGGTGGACACTTACAATCATTGACTTTCTTCAAGTAAGTAGCTGATACTGACCCGGTTCTTTTATTTCCGCTCCAGGACTCTTTCAGTTGACTGTGCTAGTCTTGGACTTCATGCAGAATTGTTGCCATTGGTCCGCGTACGCTGTCAGAATCAGAAGTCGGGCAACTACTAGACGTCTGGAGGGGATCTGGATATGACACTGGGGAAGGCGAAGGGTGCTAGTGGGAGTGGGGGGAGATTTCACTTGTGAGCTTGGATGCTTTGGACTGGGAGTGATATGGTTGAGAAGGGGCTGAGAGGGGACCTCTAGACTCTAATAATGTCAGGAGAAGGTTTTGAGGAAGGTTTCGAATTGTATCACCTGGCGAAAAGACTACTATGAAAGTGGCCTCTCGATCTTTGACACTGTCAAAGACGACATTCCCGAGTCACTTCATGCGTGTACTTGTACAATGGCGATGAAGGATTCTACCCGTTACATATCGAACCAGGAATCGACGACCTTAGTTTCTATCCCCCAAGAGCCCGCATCGCCTGTTCGGAAAAAAAGAGATGGTTGAATCTGAATGCATTGGATATTGTCACTACATCCTCGTTACAGAGTCCTGCTTTCATATTCTCACATTTTGATTACTTATATAATACAACGAGAACATACATAGCTGATGTGATAAAAGAGAACAACAGCAAGGAGGACATACATGATCCCAGCAACACTCAGGGATAGTTTTTGAGGCGCGCCGTCTGACATCGGCCCCATTTCATTTCGAAGTCAATTCGAAGTTGGCATTATCACGCCGAAAACATGACCACCGCCCAGATTACAGGTTGGAATTTGCATCACACTTTTGAACTCTGGCTCCTCGAAACGGCACAATGTAACCTCCTCGTCAAACCTTGTCCTTCGAGCGATCCTTCCAGGCAAGTATTAGATTTTAGGCCATCATGTCATCATATAACGTCAAGTTTCTCGATGACAGTTGAGTGAGGAAACGAATTGAAGCCAGTTCCACTGCAAACCAACTGTTCTGTGACGATTGCAAGCAACTTTTAAAATCGACGATTCGCAGCAGAAGGGAAGCGGTAATGTCGACGTGTAGACTAGAAAAATGGCTGTAGCTTGATATCTTATTGAAGGCGAGTAAAGCGCATGGGTTCATCTGCAGGTGCCCCTATCTCGCTTAAGCAGAAGTGTCAACATGACACTGACAGTTATATTCAAACAGTGACACATCCTATGATTGGTATCCTGTCGTGGCATGATGGCGACAACAAGCAGCCACAGAACTCCAATGGATTCCTAGCTAGAGTGAAATAAGTGTTGCGAGAACTTTCGATATTCCTGTCCACAGTCGATATCCCCTTCCACGAAAGTCAAGTCTATATCCACGAAGTCGTGAATTTGAGGCGATGATGACATCGAGATCAGTCGAGTTCGATGCTGGTATAAAGTGCGGGATGCAAAACTAGACCAGGGAAGTTGACGCATTATGAGGAATACATGACGTTATTGAAGGATATCCTTCACGGAGTATATCATGGGGTTCGACAATTAAACGACGCACATGGTAATATGTGGGTTATTGGACGTCTTTGGGGATGTCGACCTTGGATTTTCTTCTACAACACAATGTTAATCAGCCAATCAAGTCCAACTTGACAGTGCTCGTGGGAGGAGGCTGCAAAGTATCGGGCGTCCTACGCATCTTCCACGAGGTAACATGGACACTAGAAGCTAACGAATCCTGTGGGAAGATGCGCCCATCATTTCTGTCATTTGCCAAAGTCTGAAAGAAAACGCTTCGTGAATCAGACTCTTGTTATAAGACGGGCTTCCGCTCACAGAATGGGCACCTCCTGTACTCTTCGATATGAACCTCCAATCGCGGCTACGACGCCTTTGTTCCTCAGCTTTGAACTCGATGATTACCAACAAGCATTCACTAAAAGCCCTCACGGAACCGATCCTTCGCCCATTCCGCATCTCTCCAGCAGACGGTGTCGAATTTCCGAGAAGAACTCTCGCTCTACTGACGTGGACTATTTCATTGATCAGGCACTATGCATCAGAGACCGAAGTGTCAGATGCTTACCGGCAACGGATGGAAACATTGACGGTGAAGGAACTGAGGTGGTACAAAGAGTCAAACAC
>JABCKG010000413.1:0-10451 GCA_018851835.1 Hypsizygus ulmarius | reverse complement strand
CTCTCTCTGATCATGAAAAGTTTTATATTGATCTCTGTCATTCTCACGCTAAATGTGTGACAATAGCTGAAGTCACGCATTGCATTACTTTTGGCCGTAACTGTATGCTGGTAGGATAAAACTGGTTTTCCTCTGAAGCTGATGGTGTGTAGCCCATGAAACGTGATGCGCGGTCCTTGACAATCTTGATGTCTATAGAAAAAATAAACTGCAGCAGATGCTGCAGTGAGACACCGAGGAAGATGACCAGTGAGACAACTAGATGTAGTTTGGTTGTAAGAGATGCAGATTTCATGTTAGAAAGGTGGGCTTCCCAGTAATCAGGCCCAAATTGAAGGGACGACATTGTCGTCGGCAAATGAGACTAGAGTGACACTTAAACGCATCGTGTCACAGGAGTGACAAAAGGCTTCATGTGATCCATTAAATTCCAGCTTGCATTCTGAACTACCAACAAGTCTATTCTAGAAATTCTAAACCAAGGGAATATCATGATTTATGGCCTACAGCTGGATGCTGCAAAAAAATTTAGGGAAGCAGGTTGCCAAATACATAAACTTGCATGAGGTTTTTCTGAAACGGTTTGGAGATTACAGAGCCAATGACACTTTTTTCTCAACTCAGTTTTACTCAGACATTGTTCCATATTCTAGAATAGGATATCAAAAACACATTCTCCACTGACACCAAAGTGAGACGCTCTACTGCTGTGGACATCGACAATGTTGAATGTCCCTGCTATTTGATCGAGTTTGTCCCAAGCCTCTCTCCGAGATTGACCGGCTTGCCGGCCCAGAGACAGGCTTGCTCCGAACCTAGCCCATGATCAGGTCCCCGGAAAAAATCTCCATCGGAGCCTCAAATATACTATCGCCTGACAGTGATTCGAAAAATTTTCCCCCTCCCGGGCCTGAAATATACTATTTTCAGACAGGAATATGGCCATTTTTAGGCCCTCAAATATACTATTTTCTGGACAGACCTATAGGGGAGCTTCCCGGGGCCTGTCCTACTGGCCACTGTAGCCATGAAAGTTGAGGGAAAGCTGAAACCTCCGAAACATCGCCGAGAGGATATATTTCATCACTAGCATCCGAGTCACTGCTGATATATGATATTTCTGCCGCCCAGGAGCCAACGCTCAGCGCTCAGCATTCAGGAGTTTTCCTTGAGTTTTCCCCATCTTGCCGTCGTCAGGTGGAGCCAGATGGCACCACTCTGTGAACCCGGACTTTGTGTGAATTTTGAGTATGTATTTGCCTACGTCTCGACTGCGCCTTCCTGCAGCTTCATGAATTCCTTTGCAAAATCCTTCTGGTTAACCACATCTGGTGAAGACAAACGCTCTCTTTATCATTTAAGACATACGACTGAGCTGGCCCACTGACGGATGATCAAGGAAAGCAAAAGGGATGGGCAACCAAGTGGTTTTACACCGACGAACAAATTATAAGTACATACTTCCAAAGTTTTTTCTGGTATAGGACAGAAAATATTTAGATATGCATTGTTCGACTCAAAGCACTGTGCAAAGTTCATGCCAACGAATGTAATGCAAACCAGGAGGCGGGTCCATGGAGGTTACTACCAAAGTAGCTGAGCTAAAGCACTTACAGTGATGAGCACCCACGTCCGAGGTACTCGGTCCCATAATCCAACAGCAGAGTTGGAGGAGCCGCCCGCATCGCTGGCAGGTGTGGTCGTGAACTCAGGACAGTGAGGCTCAACAAGGACATCGCCATAAACACTCGCGACCCATAGAACCACGCCATTCGTCCATCCGAAGCCAGCCTATCATCCCATCTCAGCCTTCAACAGAACGATGTCATCGAAGACACAAAAACGCACCTGGACGGTATACTCTCCACCACGACCAGCAGAGTCAATATCGAGATTCGAGAACTTTTCAAACATCTGAGTTCACTCTTTAGAGCAGGTCAACAAGAAAGTAATCGCAGAGCTCACATTTCCAGTGTTGTGGAGACCACCAGTGGTGTTCAAGACAGAATCTGGAAGTCTTGGGACAAGGCCTTCGATAGATCCACCAGTCGCACGCCTTTCAAAAGTCCACGTATCACTTCTCATTTCCCTTCATGTTCGTTGGATGAAATGGCACATACCAACTGCAAAAGGCGCTCGCGATGTATCGGTTAGCCAACTGGCGCTCGAGTGCCTTCGCCCATCCTTCTCCCTCAGTCGCATTTCCACCATTGGCAACGGTGCCGTTGAGCCTGTTGATATCGGCTGCTGGTCCGGAGGTGGTTGCGTTAGAACTGGAGTGGGTGGGCTGACCGGGAAGTTGGGATTCAGTGAGACCGAGCTGGCCGGTGGGGATGAGATCGAATGTAGATTGGTTGCCGGAAGGCGTCGGGATGGGCCCGTCAGTGATGTTGGATGGCAGTGCGCGGAGAGCTTGCAGGATGATGTACTGATGTGGCGGCCATGTGTTGGGAGCATCCCTGGGAACGTCATCAACAATGGGATGAAAGTAGGGGTGAATGTGATTACCATTGAAGACCGGAATCGATGAAAGTTGCAGGGAAGGTTCCGTTGTAACGATTGAGAACTAAGTTTAGGGAGGAGAAAAAATCGAAGGCTTTGTCTTTGCTACTGAGGATCTCATCGGGAATGATGCCATTCCAGAGGGGGTAGAATGACGCCGCACTAAAGACGGTGTTTCTTGCCTTATTAACAAGGTTGTAGTCATAAAAAGCAAGCTATTGGAACATGAGCAATTTGTACTGCACACTCAGTTAAGAAGATTCGAACCTTGGCCGGGTCCCAAAGGAGATCAAGGATTCCGCGTTGAAGGGCTGCAGCCGCCCTACGGTGCCTGTCTGCTGCTGTCCGATTTGACGTACCGTATAAGTCGGCCAAAAGGACATGGTTTTTGTCTAACCACATAAATTTAGATCTCCAGGAAAGTGGCATGCTCCACAGAAAAGTAATCTCACAAAGAATACTGTTGAGGTCAACAGGGATGATATTTCTAACGTTAAGGCTCCTGAGACCCTGGTTGCTGCCATCCTCGGTGGCCGCGAACCAACGAACGGTATAATCCCATCCTGAGGAATAATGAAAATCAGTGACCTGTGCGAAGGGTTTGCGCTTGGACTCACCACTCTCTGCACCGCTGGCAAGCTCAGCGTACAACGCAGCCCTTGCAGTTTTATTCAAAGGACTCAGAGTCGGATTGTTTGCCGTCTTGTAATCTAGATACAAAAAAGTCAGCAACAGCCGGAATCGGGCCACTCTGGACGAACCGGTAAGGTATGATTCGGGGCGAGGCGCGGTGTTGTTGACGGCATATGCATGCATCGTATGGGTCTTATTCGACGTGGAGCGAGCAACAGGGAAGGAGCGGTTGTCATCCCACCACTTGAGCTCTTTCTATAGAGCATCAAACTCTCAAAACAGGATATCGTATTCATGGTGGGGTATGACATACCTCCGCTAAGGGGAGGGCTCGTTTGAGAATAGTCCTATCTCCGCTAGTGGTAACATAGCGCGCCAGCATCTGGAGTTCAAGATCAGAAGAAGTTCTGGCTGGATGTGAATGCGAAATAAACCTGGATGAACAAGGGAGGTTGCGATCGGTTCAAGTCTATAGAATACAGTCAAGACTTGACCTAAAAACGCAAGATAATATAGATCCTACAATAGATTCGTCCACCGTTCGGAATGAACCCAATAGTGTCAAGCTCGTCCATGAAATTTTGAAGAGTCGCATTAACGATATCGAATAGTTCCGACTCAATCAGGCCCTCCACAATCCAGAAGCTGTCCCAGTAGTATTGTTCTCTAAAGCGACCGCCTGAGTCAAAGGTAAGAAATCTCGCTGCGCCAAACCATGCATAGAGCACGAACCAGGAACTACAAATGTATGGTTCAAAGGAATCAAGGAGCTCTCGCATCCCCTGGATCCTCCTGGACAAAGAACGTCGGAGTTGGTCCCACGAATAAGCTGGTTCCAGTAGCCGTGAACTGTTTGAGAAAAGGCTTTCACAACGGCCACATTGACATTGTTCAAGAATGATGGGGCAGGGTTAAAGCTTGGAAGGTCAAGGGCCTGCAGTTCGAGACCCTCCCCTTTGAAGTCATTGTTGACAAAGTCCACGAGCTGACCGTAAGTTGGCGGCGACGTGATGTTCTTAAAATCATTGATAACTTGTTGTGCACTTTTGCTCGTCGGCTACGTTTGATTTAATACGCGAGGGCATCGTCGAGAAGACGGATACACACCTTATCGACGAAAGTCTTGTCATCTGGGTAGAGATTCGCAATATTGACGGTTTGCAATATCTACTGCATGTTAGCATTCCACAGAAACTACAAGAAAACGCATCCTGCAAACCTTTCCAGCGCAAAATATCTCCGAAGGACACCAGACCTGTTTAGGAGGTAGTGCGGCCTGTGTCGACAACGCGTCGCCCACAGGAGCAGAAGGGCTCGGGGTTGCAGTTTCAACCGTGATCTGCTGGGCGAGACTGCCGTGCAAGAGAAAAGCAACCGACACAAGTACAGTGAGCATGGTCGACACAACTCTGGCCAACCTTCAAGGGCCGGTAGAGAACATGAAAGCGCACCACGGCTTTATATTCCGTGCGCTGGTAGAGCGTACGTGTTGGATCATGAATCAAGATCCATCATCACTGAAGCGGGCCCGGCTATGCGAATTAGAAGGTGAGCAGCATGGTTCATCAGAGGCATGACCGGGACTTTAGCATTTCGGATCTCTGTCGTCAACGTTCAGACTCCAGAGCAATGCCATCAAAATGCCATTCTTCGTTAGTTGGCAAAACAAGCTTGGTATAACAAGCCACAATAACGCCTGCAACAGAGGACTCCGGCGTCGAAGGAGAACAAAATCCATCAATTGCAAAGCTGCAGGCAGACCATTCTAACCCCTTCACCAAATTCCTAAGCCCAGAAGCGTTCAGCTTTGGACGCCGCTGATTGATAAAAGACACATGTTCCCCAACACTCAATCGCTGGATTCGGTCAGGGTCAATACAGCGAACCGTGGAGACCCACAACGATCAGTAAGGAATCTCCCCCGCGTCATCCCCAGGTCCGACGTCCCCTGGTCGAAATTCAAAAGCTTGTCGATCACCTGAAGTGAAGCGGCGCATGGTCCGGCCCATCAATACATTCTTAAGCAGGACGAGACAAAGCGTAAAAACTCAACGACGTATCCCTGAAAGGCAGTTCTTGGTCACCCAGTTCGAAAAATGACAGGTTGCTCCACAGAAAATGAGAAGGAAAAGCAATATCATTTACATCTCTGAAGTGGATCGAATGGTGAACTCACGTCACTATCTTCCTAGATAAACATCTTCCTTCTCAGGCTGTCACGCGACAGCCCTTTCTACCAAGCTCCAGAACCAGACAATATACTATACTCGGGGAAAGCCCACGCGCACCTCAGCAGAAAAGAACGCCCAGTACTACACGACGCACCTGCCCTCGTGAAGAGTAGCAAAGACAGATTAACCAAGCTACCATTAATCCACGAGCATTTTGTTGGTAAGGAGGCCCTCATTATACGCCATGCTTTCGAAGATGATCTGTCGCCAGACGCCGATGACAAGTTCGACTGCTTCCTCCTCCAGAACCTAACAGGTACCAACAATTGTCAGATGAGAAGAGAGACAAGTTGCAAAGGTTACACACTGGTTCAAGGCCCTCAACCAATTTCTGTGGACCTTTGTGGTCTTTGATGTGCTCTAGTACAAACATAATCAAGTCTTCCTCCTCCATCTCTCCGAGATATTTCATCATCAAGCGTTTGACCAACGGCTCCAGCTTACGATCGATGATTGTCTGGAAGATTTGGGTCAGTTACCGGGGTCGATAAGCCGTGCTAGAGCAACTCACATCAGAGAGGCCATCCCATCTCACTTTCGACTTGAACAGTGTCTCCTTGTCGTGGGGCACTGACAATTTGATTCTCTCCAGCCTTTCCTTGGCCTGTTCCCCACTTTCGGCGACACTGAAGTCAAGCTTCACAAGCGGCACCTTACGCTTTTTGATTCCATCTTCCTCTTCGTCCTCTTGGCCAAATACGGTTGCTGTCTTCTCTTTCGAGGCAGTTTCCTTGGGCGGCGCAGCAGCAATAGAAACATTCAACCTCACAGGCGCACCATCGTCCAAAAGCAAACCAGCCTTCCTTTGCTCCTCCGCCAGGGCCTGCATCTCGTCCATCTGGCGAGACAGGAAGTCCTCCGACTCTCGGCGCAGATTTTCGGCTTCTTGCTCCTCAAACCTCCGTGATTTAGCGTCTGCAACTTCTTCTGCTTCTAACCGCCTAGCACGCAGAGCACGCCAACGTGGCCTAATTAACATCCAAAGACTGATGAGAGCCAGAAAATTGAGCTCAGACGATAAACGGTCACTTACCGATCAACGTAGAACATCTCGTCACTCTCATCGTCATCCCAGATGTCCAACCGCGCTCGCATCTCATGGTGTTGCCGTTCTTCCGCCTCCTTAGTGGCTCGCTCTCGAGCAATTGCACGTTCAAGCGTTTGAATACGCGTTCGTTCACGAGGCTCGTATCGGCGCTCACGCTGAAAATGATGAGCACTCAGAAAGTCATCATTTAGCGATTACAACTCACATCACGGAAGGAAATTTCTTCATCTCGTCTCCGTCCTTCTTTCCTCTCTTCTTCAAGTTCTTCATCGGTTTTCGTTGGTTTACCTGGAACCTGCCTTCCTCCGCTGTCAAAAGCACCCACAGCGTTATCCTCCGCCTTCACAAATCCAACAGGCTTACTGTAGCCCTGCGCTCCTCTACCAAAGCCCTGCTGCTTGGGCTGTGAAGAAGACGGAGCTTGCTGCACGAGTGGCTGTTGTTGAGGCTTACCCCATTCCCGCACCTTGGGTCCACTGGGTGCACCTGGCAGAGCAACGGAATCTCTGACGTCGCGCTGCTTCTCGCGCTCTCGCTTCGCTGCACGTTCACGGAATTGCGCAATTTCAGAAATGACTAGACCACGTTGTGTTTCCGGTAAGTCGGCCTCTTGAAGGTCGTGGAGATGAGGAGGGATCACGTATTTCTCTTTGTCGATGAGTCCATTGTTTGCAGCATCTTGCGACATACGGTTGATGTCTGCTACTAGTTCATCTATCTTGGCTTTTGAATGTTGCATTTGTGCATCGTCCGCCTATAAAGCACATCAGATTAATGAACAAGACATGAAGCAAGATTCGCTTACATTCGTGTTCATTCGCTGTGATGAGTAGGCATCGAGAAATGCACGCGTCTTCTCATCTGCTTTGACCTGTCTCTTGACGTAGGCTTGAAATGAATATGCAAGACTGAATCAACGCACCAGCAATTTTTTATTCGCGCACCCATCTTCCAGCGCAGGTAGCTCTATGCCGTTCATCAGCGCGATGGCCCGCAACGCCCCATCAGGCTCTTCAAATTCAGCGAAGCCGAAACCTTGCGGCTTGTTCGCAGGTGTGATCAGGCGTTTGAAGGATTTTATGGGACCACATGCCTTGTGAGGTCTAATAAGGCGACCGCACCATCTGAACGCCAAAGATTGGCTTACCGTCAGTAACTGGTTGAGGAATGCATCAGTAATGCCACCGGATATTGAGCCGACGAAGAGGGTAGTCTGCTTCTGAGCTTGAGGTTGTACAAATTGCATTTGTTGCTGCTGTGCGAGAGCCGACATTGAGGGACCCTGGCCGTAAGACGGCAAAGGTGGACGCAGACCAAGTCCTAACCGATTGGGCATAGGATGCATTTTCGCAACTCGTACCGGGAGTTGTGAAGAATCTATGTCTTTCTTTAGCTATTCTCACTCCATCGTGAACAGAGATCTCATACTTATACAAAGAGGAAGCTCAGACAGAGGAGGAACACAGAGATCAAGAGAACCGCCGTTGCAGTTCAGAGCAGAAGAACAGAACAGATTGTTCCCACGTTCTGTGCCCTGCTCCGTGCAAGGCAACCAACGCAAGTTGCAACTTCGAAATCATCGTCTGAAGAATCGATATGGTTCTGTTTTTCACATCCAATGGTGATTCCGCCTACGAATAGTATGCATCAAAGCTCTAAGACGTATGAATATCAGCCGTGGAACCTGCAGCGACGATCTACATGGGTCGAGACAAGGTGGAAAGTCAGTAGTAGCTCCATCGATACCGAGTGATCATACCCACACAACATTTATTCTAGATGAGGAGCTGATACGATATGCCTGGCCACAAGATGTCTGGTTCCACGTCGACAAACTATCTTCAGCTCACGTCTACCTGCGAATGCCGGAAGGCATTACCTGGGACCGAATCCCAGCGGCGCTTCTGGCAGACTGTGCTCAGCTCGTGAAGGCGAACTCAATCGAAGGTACTCAATAGCAAACTTCGTGTTTGACGAAACACACTCATAAGGTTTCCAAAGGAAACAAGAAGGAAAATCTGATGGTAATATACACTCCCGGAGACAATCTGAAGGTGGGTTTCCTGCCTCCCATTCGAAGTGAGGAGACGCCTTCAGATTGGTCGTAGAAAACAGGAGATATGGCTGTTGGCCAAGTCTCCTTTCACAATGATAAAAAGGTGCATAGTTTACTCAAAGTTTTATAACATGGTTCGCGAGATCTTTCTTGAACAGGTCAAACGAGGTGATTTCTTTATCACGTATTAAATCGCTCAAGTAGCTCATTGTATGCCCCAAGTGCACGTCGCAAAACGTGAAAACCCGATAGTAAATCGTCTCAATAAAACCAAAGTCGAAAAGGTGGTCGACCATGAGCAGGAGAGGGTTGACCGTATAAAGGCGGAGTCCGCCGTCCGCCGAGCACAGGCAGCGGAGAAGGTACTATTTCTTTTTACCTTCTTCCCTGTGCCTTTTACGACCTTTTCGACCCCAGAAAAAAAGCGACGCAGAATTGGCTCGCCAGAGGGAAGCTGAGAAATCCGCAAGATCTTACGATTCGTTGTTCAATGTAGAAGACGACGAAGACAGGCCTGTCAAAAGTGGAAGGGAACTAGAAGAGGATTTTATGTGATGTTCCATTACAGAAATACAAGGAATCATATGATGTGTCGGTGCTTATCTGGTTGTATCAAGAACGGTGACATCTTCCTGTGGATACATAGTGAGCGTCATAGCTTCCATGTCTATCCATTGCCTTCTAGTTCTAGCTAACTGGCGTGTCATGTTCTGCCTCCAGATATGAACGGCTTTTCTATTTGCTCATTGACATATTGTCAAGTCAAAATTGTTTCCTGTTGCACTCGATCCCTAGTTCCTAGCCATTTACGACTAATGTGTGTCTTGAAATTTTGCGACGACTGATTTTTGCTCACACAAGGGGTGTTCGGAGAGCTATTCAATCCGCAGTCTCATCCTTTAAAAGATACTGTTCGCGAGCCGCCGAATGTCCTGCGTCGATGGGGCTGACGCGAATCTTGTTGCCCTTCCATGTAAGTCCACCAGTGTCCAACATATAATACTGGTGAAGAAACTAACGTTGACTGCGTCAGCACTTACGAGGAATATTCAGCCAGGGATCGGCATACTCCCCTCCTTGAAGGAACAGCCGTCACAGGCTGACATTTAAAAATTGAACGTCGGGTATGTCGCGGTGGGTGCAGCCCAGCCGTTCTTTGCTGCTTGTTCCGCGAAAACAGAATCGATCCCAGTGACGTCTACATCTCCTTGGGCAGTCTTTTTGTCCCTCTTGGTCTGATTAGAATGCTGATTCTCCTGACGAGCACATCATCCAACGTACGGCATCGACCTTGACTTTCGATGATTTCATGGAAGAATCGGAAGACAATGTCGTCGTCGCTGAAACGAGAGACGCAGTATATGTGAATTTATCGGACACGTTCTTTGGAGATGGATAAAGTGGCTCCGGATGAAATCTTGAGTACGTTGATGGGGAGTTCCTTCACCCCGTTAAATACAGGACCGCAAGTGTCTTGCGATGTTCTTCGGCGCGAGGGATTTAGCGCGTTAGGCCCCATTACGTCGTGATTCTGATGTATGCACGGTTCGCTGCGCCTGCGCCTGCGGTTGCGCAGCAGCACAGTAGATGTGCCTGAAGTGATGGATTTGCTTGAAGAGATATTTCGCTTCTCCAGCGGTTTTGCCGATATTCTATCCTGTGTGAGTGGCCATAAAATTCTGCCAAATACACCAAACTGTTGCTATACTGAATGCCACAATCAACCGATTATAGCTCCATGAAATTAATTGCCCCCTCTCTCCGCAGGAAACTGGAATTACCGTCGACTCTGCTCAACTTGATGAAAAAAACGTAGACACGATGCGCATTACAGAAAGGACGAACGACTGATGGTGTCTGTCTAGGAGAGACTAGATACGCATGTGACTTTGTCCAGTGCTTCGTACAAATTCCATGAATGACTCACGGTAAATTTAATTGTTCTTTATTTTATCTTTCCACCGCATTCAACACATAAAAA
>JABCKG010000411.1:0-10527 GCA_018851835.1 Hypsizygus ulmarius | reverse complement strand
GTGGGGTGGGGGGGGGGGGGGGGGGGGGGGGGGGGGGGGGGGGGTACGTTGTGGAGTTTGGGTCGGGGGGATGAGGTCGGTGTGTTGCCTGGGGTGGGGGGGGGGGCCCCCCCCCCCCCCCCCCCCCCCCCCGAGGACTACTCAAATGCGCCAAGTATCAAAGACGCGGGCTTCATGAAATTCCAGGACATTAAAACCAAAAGTTCCAAGCATAGAAACACCTAGAGTAGAATTAAGTTAGTAACTCAGTTATAATTCGTGCCATTCCGGATCAGCATTGGTCAGTCGCAACTCCTCATTAGCCTTGTTGGCTATAGCAACGTAATGGGCACTCGCTCTTTTGCACATTATGCGCAGAGATTATTCTGCTAATAACACGACCTGGATGTCCTTATCCTTGGGCATCATCAAAAGTTCTGCATCAAATGCTACCTGGATAAAAAGATAGGCATTAGTCTAAGTCTTCAAGAGGCTGTACATTTATCATAATACCTTCTTCTGACACTTCGCCGCCCTTAGTGTGCCATTCAAAGCCTCTACTGAAAGGCGGAGAGGTCATTGAATCGAGAAGTATACTCATCTCAACGAAGAATAGTCCACACACATGTATTGGCAGTTTTATCGAACAGTGTACCATATGGAATGCTAGTCTTCCCTTCAGCATTTGGGGTACCGAACTCCTTAATCGCGTCTACGATTGCAAATAATGCCCAAGAAAGACGAAGAAGCTTCCAAATCAGCTAGAATAATTGGGACAGAAAGATGGGGTAATGCACCTTTGAGGATTTCAATTTCACGAGAAGTATTCATGGTGACTCTGGGTTCGTGAGCGTTTCGCTTCAAGTTAAAGCTTGTGATTAGGACTGTGACTGACATACAATATCGATCGGATAGACTAAGGAAAAGATCCCTATTTGCTTCTGTTAGCATCAGGGGGCAACACCCTTGCGTCCCGGATCAATAATTTAGTCGCACGACCAGGTCAGACGCCGGTTTCCTGGACAACGGGTCTGGCTGAGCACAAATTTCATGGACAACGAATCTGGAGGTGACTATAATTCCAGTTCTTTGCGTATCTTTGATGCCTGAACCTAGTCTTCGAAAGAGGGCACGCTGGACATAAAAGTATGATATCAATACCGTGGCGATAAACCTCTCAGATGGAATCATGGCGAACTCACATATGCAGCATGTGCATGCTGGCTCCCAAGAGGTGGTCCGAGGAGGTGAAGTTTGAAAACGCGGCATGACGCCCAGGCACCTCGTCATTTCATCTTATCGCCAAAGGTCGCCATCATCCGGCAAGTTTATATCCGGCTTTTGATACCACCACCGGCCGTATATAATAACACAGGTGTAGTCGGGACATGTCGTAACCTTGATCCAATGTCTCTTCCGACTTTTGATGAACTTCCAAGCTTCAAGAACTTCACTGGCTGTGCCTGGAATGTCTGGCCGGAGAACGATGAGCTTGGAACTGTTAACCTGCTGACGGAGGAGGTCATTCGACGAGCGGCGAAGGAAGAGATCCAGTTGAGCTTTTTTACTATCATATTGTCATCGGTCGAATGCTGAATCCAGCCACCGATTTACTTAGGACAGGAAAATCGATCTCGTTGAACTGGTAGGCTTCTTAGCACTCCAGAGCTACACATTACAAGTGTAATCAAATTGGTTTTGTCAGGCCTGTAAACTTCCCGGAGAAGGTACGCAAGTTCCTCTGTTATCTGCTATATATATGTTAAACATCTGGTATAGCCCATGTTCCATCGCAAGACGCCCGAAATTACCTACGCGCTGAAGCTTCCTGGAATAATGGCTCTCAGGGACGACGATATCAACTTTGTAAATATATAGTCCTTTACCTCTATCTCCAGCTGATGTGCCTCGCGGTGTAGAATACTCAATCTGGGACTCAGTGGGACGGAATGAAGCACTTCGGCGTTCTTGAACATGGTGTCTATTACAAAGGGTGAATACCTGTTTCTTCATAGTACCCTTGAAAGTAAGCTGATATTTCATCAGTGTACCTGCGGATTCGCTTCCTCTTGGTTGCCACGCAATCCCCGATCCTCTGAACATCGATCCCGGTCTCAGCAAACTTGGAATACAGAGTACCAGAATTCGCTAAATAATTACGGTTCCTTATAATTATTCGCTCCACAGACTGGGCGAAACATGGTATTTGCGGAAGAGGAGTCCTCCTCGACCTCGTGGAATACTATACAGGATCTGGCTCCAAGCTGCCTTACGACCCGCATGCGACTTATGCCATCACTGTCGCGGAACTCGAAGCAGTCGCTAAAAAGCAGGGTGTCGAATTTAGACAAGGTGATATCCTGCTCATCCGCGCCGGATTCATCAAGAAGTACAACGATATCACCAACGAGGAGCGTGCCGCTTTAGGTTGCAGGGAAGAAACTTTGTAAGTCCATTACTCAACTGCCTCTGGACAGCAGACACTAATATATTCCGTTCCCTAGCGCTGGAATTGAACAGTCTGAGGATATGAAGCGGTTCATCTGGTATGTGTTTATCTAGGTGTCGACCTGCGTGTGCTGATGTTGCTTGAAAGGAACAACCATTTCGCCGCGATAGGTTCAGACCAACCCGCCTTGGAGGTATGGTCTTCATCTTATCTGTTCGATACTCTTGGTCTCATTGGTTTACTCAGCGCTGGCCCGCGCCTGAAGGCGTGCAACACCTGCATCAAGTCAGTACTGTTATTCAAGTTCGTTTAATCCTGCCTGACTTACCCGACTTTGTTCAGACAATTCTTGCGCAAGTCTTCTTTTCTCTCTTCTGTCAGTGATGTGTCTAAACCCTATTCTCAAATCCATTTAGGTTATGGGGAATGCCCATCGGTAAGGCCTTTCTCACTTTCCACCTTCTCCTTCTTGACTGTCACGTCGACAGGTGAATTCTTTGACCTCGAGGATCTCTCTGCGCACTGCAAGCAAACAGGCAGATACACATTCTACTTCACCTCCTGGCCGCTTACCATGTTCGTTCTACCCTACTTGTGGCTCTTCTGATGCTGATGCTGTCTTTCAAGTATTGGAGGATGTGCTAGTCCCGCAAACGCGGCCGCCCAATTCTGAGCCTGATATATGTACTTAAAGGAGGCGATACCCATAAGTACCACTTGACGAAATTTAGGGGTACTAAAACGAAGCGAAGACAATAAAAAATGTGTTGATAGTACGGACACCTCAGGATATCTCCCGCCACCCCACGGCGCCTACTTAACTACGCCTACCTATGTTCCCAAATGTATAATTCTTGTCAATCTCCGATCACAAGGATCTGTAACACAGCAACAGTACTACAAAAGCAACAGCTGATGTAAGGAATGATTGGCGCTGACCACAAATGTCCATCGTTCCACCCTTTCTTCAATTACCACCACAATCATAAGAGCGACGCGCTGGAGGACCATTAAGGGCTCAAGCAGGCGATATATCATCGAGAGTGCCGGAAGGCCAAGTGTTCTGAAACAGTTTGAGGTTGCATTGGGTACAAGGTACGTATGACCCAGATCTTCACACTTTACAGTATGTACCTCTAATTATCGTGAATGAAGGCGAGCCAGGCTTATTTGAAATTGGCTCTATTCGAAACTGGCTTCGGAAAAATGATAATGGAGCGGCATGTGTCTGGGGAAATAGACATGGAGCCACCACCTGCAGTCCGGAGTCTTCGTTCGAAATTTGAGCAATTATCGGTGGACAAATCTATTGGGTCGAGTCCCGTTCATAATGGCGGTGCAAGGGCTGATTCTGGAACTCGCAATGAACTATTGACCCCGGGCGGGCCAGTGAGCCCTCGTCCACGAGCCTCTTCGAATACTCATTCAAGCGCTCAACCAGAGATTCAGCATCTCCGCCCATCTTCCTCGTCTTCTGATCTGAAAGGGACAAAGCGACCCCCACCACCGCCACCACCATCTAGAGCACTAAAAGCGACACCAATATCAAGTTCCCCTGTTCCAGCAACTCCACTTCTTCGCCCTGTCCCTATTCCACCTACAACTAATGGAAGCCCCCGCCTGGCATGTGCGACCTTGCCTACAAATGGAAATATACCAGGATCACCGTATCATGCTCAAGAATCATCAGGGAGTAGCGTTGCATCATTGAGGAACAAATTGTGAGATTTTCAGTCGCCCGGAATGTGTCTTGGCTGATTCTCCTCGCAGTGACGGTTCGCCCTCCGCCGCTGCTCGGACTCATCATTCACGCTCAAGCAATGCATCTGGATACACTTCTACGGCCTCCGAAACGAACACCGCGAGCACGAGCTCCTTGAACAAACCACGAGTCCCCCCTCGCCCTGCGAAAACCACGGATATATTCCTTCAACCTCCAATCACGCACACACAGAGCCCCGACAGCATATCTGATTCGTCGATTACTTCTTCCAGTTTGAGTTCCACCGTCAGCCCCTTTTCCGACGAGGAAGACCCGGAACCCACTCCCTGCGCCCCGCCTTCTCTATTCGTCAGGAGACATCCCACCCATCACCGTGGCTCTAGTGCAAGTTCCACCGACTCCAGTGTGACCTCTAGCGAGAGCGATTTCGGCCACTCATCATCCGTGCCACTCCCAAAATCCACCCTTCCACTACGTCCCCCATCTAGATATCGCGCAACAGCATCATCACCCTCTACCTTTGACGCGCCGTTCACGTCCTCCCCGATGAGCTCTAGCTCAACCTTGGCACCACCACCTCTCCCCGTGCGACGTTCCACGATCGCCCAACCTGACGAGGCGATTGGCGTGCCCACGCCGCGGGTATACAAGCGCCCGAGCCTGGCCATCCCCGCCTACATCGGTTCCCCCGATTCTCCCGTACCTTCACCCACCACGGCCGAACGCAAGGCCTTGGGCTCAGGGCGACTGCCGCCTCCTCCCACGCGCACCATTGCACTCGGCGACAAACTCCCCCCCGCGCGCCGTGCACCGTCACCCTCATCGGACGAGGATTCTGGCGAGGAAGATGACTCGAAGGTGCAGATTTCCGACACTCTTCCGGACACCAGCCGTTCGTCGCGGCGGCCACCTGTGCTGTCGTTCCGCGAAGGCCACGGGGAGCCGAAGATCCAGGTGCACGCGTTCTCAGGAGTCGCGTCGGTGGCGGGGACGACGGCTGTAGTGGCACACAATCACCATATCAAGGTGTACGATCTGGCAATATCGGACGTGCCGGTGCAGATGCTCGACACGAAGGAGCTGGGGAAGGACGTCAAGGTGACGAGCATGGAGTTCCGGCCGTGTGCGAAACGCCCTGACCGTGGGTTTGTGTTGTGGGTCGGCACGAAGGAAGGACATATCTTTGAGCTGGATGCGCGGACTGCTACGGTTGTTGCGACGAAGCCCAATGCACATTTGCATGCCGTCACGCACATATTTAGGTACGGACGCAGCATGGTGACCCTCGACGATTCGGGCAAGGGGCTCATTTTTGCCCCCGACTCCGCGAGTGGAGATGATATTTCGCTGGCGTTTACTCAGCCACGCGTCATTCGGATTGCGGAGAAGCAGGATTTTGTCAGGATCCTTGCTGGCAAGCTGTGGACTGCGACACGGGCCGACCAGCAGTTCGTTACCAGTGTTTTGAAAACACCCGTCGTAAGAGTGTATGACATTTTTTCACCGGCCAACGCAACTAGGGCGGTAGTTCCAATGGAACATGCCGGTCCAGTCACTGCTGCAACGATCATCCCATCGCAGCCTGGCTTTGTGTACATGGGTCACGAGGCGGGGTTTGTCAGTGTCTGGACACTGGAGACGGAGGATGGCTACCCACGATGTATGGAAGTTATGAAGGTGTCCACCTCGGATGTCCTCAGCTTGGAGGGGGTGAACGACCGGCTGTGGGCTGGTGGGAGGAATGGGATGATCTCAGCTTATGACGTGACGCAACGGCCGTGGTATGTGACGAACTCATGGATGGCGCATCCAGGGCTCCCTGTCCTGAGGATGGCCGTGGATCATTACGGAATTGATAAGATTGGGCGACTTTGTGTCGTCAGCGTTGGAAGAGATGAGCATCTTAGACTTTGGGATGGATTGCTTGGGTTGGACTGGGTTGGTGAGTACCTGAGTTGCGTTGTTGTCGGCGTGACCTTTATTCACATATTCGTCAGACGAAGAGCTACTGAAACAGGAGCAATCATTCAGTAAAACAAGGGAACTGACAATGCTTCTTGTTTCGTGGAATTGCGACGCCGCCAGGCCTGACTCCTTGACCGGTGACCCCGCCAACGTCAGTTTTCTTACCGACGCCCTGCGAAGTGTAGATTCTCCGGACATTGTCGTGTTCGGCTTTCAAGAGGTCATCGATCTCGAAAGCCGCAAAATGGCTGCCAAGAATGTCCTGCTGGGCTCGAAGAAGAAGGCAGAGGATGGGGGTCTCTCCGAGAAAGTAACTGGTGCTTACAAGAGGTGGTATGACCGTTTGACACTCGCAATGCGGCAAGCTATGCCTTTGGACGTTCCGTACTCGGTTATACATACAGAGAGTTTGGTTGGACTTTTTAGCTGCATTTTCGTCAAGAACACGGCGCGGATGTCGCTCAAGGACGTTGCTATTACGACAATCAAACGGGGTATGGGCGGGAGGTATGGTAATAAGGTCTGCCCACATTCATTTACTCGTTACGTGTCCCTTTGCTGAACTGCGCTTTAGGGCGGCATCGTTGCACGTTTTGTCATTGAGGACTCGTCGATATGCCTTATCAACTGCCATCTTGCTGCGGGCCAGAACGCTGTTCGTCAACGAAATGCAGACATTGCCGGGATGCTCGAAGAGAAAGCTGTTTTTCCTCATACAGACTTTCCTTTTGCTTACGTTGGAGGTGGTGATGGGACGATGGTCTTGGATCATGAAATCGTCTTTGTACGTTGTCGCGACCGTCACATGATCTTCGTCTTATATTGCCTTTCTTTCTTCCTAGGTCAACGGCGACATGAACTATCGGATTGATCATAGACGAGATGCCATCATCGCGGCCGTTCGTGCTCAAGATCTTGCCTGTCTGCTCAGTCATGATCAGCTGCTTCGCGAAATCAAGTTCAATCGTGCCTGTCGTTTCCGCGGCTTCTCCGAGGGTCCTCTGACTTTCCTTCCGACATACAAGTACGATCCTCGTTCCAATGAATATGACTCCTCGGAAAAGCATCGTTCTCCTGCATGGTGTGACCGTGTTCTCTGGCGCTCTCGCGTTCCCTCCCGTGTCCATCAGCTGCATTATCGACGTTACGAGGCGAACGTGTCGGATCACAGGCCAATATCTGCTGCATTCACGATGACAGTTAAAAGTCTTCAGCACGATGTGAGACAAGAGGTGAAGGTGCAGGTGCAGGCTACGTGGATCAACGAGCAGACCCGGTTGTTGACCGCCGCCAAGCAGTTTTATGTTCGGCAAGCCTTGATTTGAACTACGGAATTGGCAACCTTTGGATGTTGGATTGGACTCGCGGATTGTGTTATGGTAGCAAGCATTTGTAGATCACCCCATTAGATTTGAAATTTGGACATCCTATATCCATGTATCAATTGTCGCATGTATCCTCCCCTACTACTTAGTACCCTGTATAAGTTAATTCGATCTGTGGAATTCCTTGGTGTAAAGAGAACTCGTTTTTATGATTTCAGATGTGAGTGCACTACTTGCCCCTATTACTATGAAAATATATGGTCAAAATCGGGACACCTGTTTGAGATTAAGAAGATACTTGGCTAAAACGGACTCCCCTCAGACAATCTCCCACATCACATCAAGTAACTCTCGATTACGCACCATTTCACCATCTATCTCCGGAATAAATATCTCGAGTTGTATCCCGACTTTCATCCTAAACCAAACCGAAATCCCTTTCACTTTAACAGGCTCTGCAGCGGCAATGCCCAAGGAACCTTCCTCGTACATAGTTTTAAAGCGCCTTCAATGCTTGGAAGGATGTATTTACATCCAGCGAAAGGATGTATGGCAAGAGCTGTGTCACTTGTTCTATATCTTCTATATCAATTTTCGAGATGCCGAGATATAGAAACTATTGATCGTTGCCATGTATATATCGACATTCTAAGTATACAAAGAAACTAGGTTTGTGGCAAAGGCGACAGCAAGGTTGTATAATTTGGGACATGCGCTAGCAAGAGTAGGAAGAACATCCATAGTGAACGTGAATGCAGGGTAGATGTAAGGAGCCGAGTCTTCAGAGGTTCCGCATCAAGGGAATAAGTTTCCTATCAAAGGGAGAGTGGAACCAAGCTTCTTGACATAGGCGTTACTCCACGGTATTGCAAAATGATGAACAGTAAGTGCCTAGTAAGGCAAGAATATTATACCAAGTCCATCGGAGGGAAATGGTGATACTCGCGAAGGAAGGCGGTATTAAGGCTGATTGAGGTCGTGGCCTCATGACGGAAGAAGAGTGTTTCTTGAATTCGCCGCAATATTTGGCAATAGTATCCCGGACCAGATTTAATTGGATCGCCAGCGGAGACTCCTGTTGAGCTTTAAGCCTTCAAGGCGGAAGGGAAACTAGTGTTATAGGAAATAGATGGCTTCCACGGCGGTTGCGATAGAAGTGAGATTTTTTGATCGGGGTGAGCATCAGAGGACAAACGTGGCTTGAATACAGAGGTTTTGACATGATATCAGCCGAGTGGATTAGTGTCCTTTGTCATGAGCCCCGGAAATGCAGACAACTGGCAAGTCTGTTGATCACAGACAAAGAGAAAAGACCTGTGTGAAGGACTAAGTACCATTTCAATGCAGGTGAATTTTTCGATGACATCTGTCATTCGTCACTTAGGCGTCTTCCTGCACTGAATTTCCGGATGAACGAGCCAGGGTCTCCAGAAGAGCGCATCGATGAATTGATGGGCAATGCAGGCCAGGGTGCTATCCACATTTGCCGCGAGTCTGTGTTGTTAAGACCATGAAGAGCATGTCAGTCGTCCGATTCGTGATCAGTGCGTATCAGTATGTGAAGGTCGGGGAATCAGTTGAGGCATGGTCAAGTTCCAGCAATTTCTCCTAAGACATCGTGAAATACTTCAGCTCCATCGATAAGACAAAGTCGGAAGGAAAGAAGATGGCTGCAGCGTCGAAAACAATTCCGGTCATACTTGGTGGTATCCATCAAAAGCCTGTTCAACCATCTCATTCATGGTGAATCGCGAGGTGGAATGAGTAGCTCACAGTTATTAACGGAATCCAGAATTCTGCTTTCGGCAAGAGTTTACGAGTTAGTCATGGTGCCAAGTTGGCGTCATATCTGGTCGCAGGCAATATCGGCCCACCATCCGGCGCAAACACCACCAGGGAGAGAGTTCTCCATCATCACGTTGTATGTAAGATATAATATTTTCGAAAAGTTTAGAAACCGAAAGAACATGATGCGGGGTAGAGGTTGTACGTAGTAATCAGAAAGCTGCTGTTGCACAGCAATCGGCCCTCAGTGCGCAGCGGCCGAAGTGTCATGGGTTCATGCGAAAACATTAAAAAGTTGCAACAGGAGGCTCACCAACACGGTCAAAGAGTAAGAGTACCTGTATAAGACTTCCAGGTCTTTGAAGAAGAAGAAAAGCCACTGGAGCTAAGTATACAAAGAATATGTTGTGGAAGGTTTTGGAAGGAACTCGAGGAGATTGTATGCAACTCGTGACTGGGCGGTCACTCCACATGATGTGACAGTCGCGTCCAAGATATTACAAAGTCAAATTTTACACTTTCCCACACCTGGCAACTTCAAGCTTCAAGCTTCAGCGCTCAGCCTTCACGTTTGCACTTGCGCACTGCGCAGTACTTTCTTGCACCATCATCAGAGGCCTCTGGTACTGGGCGCGCAGCGGTAATCTTGGTGAGCTTGGTCTCTCTGTATCTTTGGTTGAGGGTCCGTTTGAGCAGAGAGAGTATTTCAAATATTATTGACAAGTCTCCAATATACTATACTGTTCATCTGGCCATGACATCCCAAAAGTTGACACTTTTTTAGCTGTATTCATTGCCAAGTTGAATTAGTTTTCAGGAATGGTACCTTTTTCACCGCAGTCTATCTGATCCCGTGTGTCGTGCTGCCTGTTGTACTAGCTCCACACAGAACCCCGACCTCAATCATCTCCTTCCGCTAGGGACAAACCACGCCCGTAGACACCTTACCAATGAAGGAAGCCCAGGCTGCGCATATCTACTAAGCACTGACTGCGTCACAGCAGACCTCCATCTCTGGCGATCCGTCTTCCTATAAAACGCAGACCTTGACAGGACAGAGAGTCATCAGAATCTGAACAACCAGTTTCAGTCAGCGCTTTCAGCAATCTCTGCAAATTCTCTGTGTCGCAACTCGCATCAATACTGTGGGATATCACGATGTGCAAATGATTCACTATATGCAAATCGTCAATTGCAACACAACTACTCCCTATATCCTCAAAGAAAAAATTGTGAACATCATTTACAGTATATGGGATGATGCTTGTACTATCTGATTAGAAAAGGATGGAGTGATTGTA
>JABCKG010000410.1:0-10546 GCA_018851835.1 Hypsizygus ulmarius | reverse complement strand
GACCAATAGCCAGTAGAGAGTTTCTGATTATGAGCAGCATTGAACTTGGGTAGCGGATGTATCAACGCCGAAGTTCTGCGAGCTGGCACGATCTCCGCCTTATCCGCAGCCTGGAGGAAAATATAGTACATCATTCCCAGGAAGTCACGACTTCCGTAGAAAGCGGCTGTGGTGAGCGACGTCTGTTCTAAAGGGGAGTTCTCGGCTTCAAGCCGGGATAGCCACATTTCCTCGACAGTTTGACGAAGAGGCTCGTGGCCACATTCTGACGCCAAGATGAGAAGAGAGTGGAGGTCCGGGGTAGGACAACTCGCATGGTATTTGTGGTCCTGGCATTGTTGTGTGAGAATGCCTAGAGCCCATTTTTCGAAAGACGCAAACTGATATTTGTTGAAAGTTCTGGTCAGCTTAAGGATCTTTTGGACATCGGCACCCCCAGCTGTCGATTGGATGCTAAGCTCTGTCGGGCTGATATTCTGACAGTTAAGTAACCACACAAACACCAAAGTCAGATACACTCACAGAGCATAGATAGCCCAGCACATGGCCCGGAAGTCATCTAGCTCATCATGCAAGATGATCGGAGTGCTGTCCGCTGTTCCTTGAGTCAAGCCTTCGTTTCCGGGCAAAGAGAACATGTCCGCAAAGACTGTGCTATCTCGCGTCAGCAAGAATCGATGTATCTGAGTAATTAAGATATAATCAGTTCTCCACGAAGATGACGCGATGTGGTCAAAGACTCGACTTTCCTTGAAGAGCGTATTTTTCACGAGGATCACACAATCCCCATCATCTTTGTAGTATACTGGGTCATGGGATGGGAGTTCCGCAGGTCGAGGAACTTCTTCTGGTTCAGCCTCTACCCTCTGTCGTTTACGCGATGGAGAGGCTTCGGGGTCCATCCGGATGTCCAAGTATCGTTGTTGAAAGTTTCCGAATTTCGAAGAAATCACGATGGAAAGGAAAATGATATTCCGTCGAAAGATCGACTGAAACTGTATTGCGATGTCAGAAGATGGGAGGGAGCGCCAGAATTGAATATTACTGTGGTGAACGGAAACAAAGAGATGGTGCTTAGCGCCCGATAAATTGGATCGATAAATCGGGAAACAGCTGCACGTGCTCATATAAAACTCTAACCCTCACTTCCACCAGCTACAAAAAATGGTAAGTATTGATTCACTGGCACGAGGGCTCACTACTGATTATATTCATGTAGAGGCCTATTCTACTACAAGGTGAAAATCTGAAAACCTTCCACAAACGAGATCTGAAAACTTACGCATGATGACTTTCCCTTGAAAATAGGTCACGAACGGTCCTTGACACAGATCAAGTACAACGCAGAGGGAGACCTCCTGTTCACCTCCTCAAAAGATTCTGTTATCAATGTGTGGTACTCGCACAACGGAGAGCGGTTGGGAACTTATGAGGGGCATGGTGGAGCGGTGTGGACGATTGATGTTGATTGTGAATCTTCCCTGTTTTTCCTGCCTAGACGAATGATCCAAATATAGTGTCATCTTCACAGCAGAATCACGGTTTATGGTGTCAGGTTCTGCCGACAACACTCTACGGCTGTGGTCAGTGCAAACGGGCAAGTGTCTGTACACTTGGGAGTTCCCAACGGCGGTGAAGAGGGTGGCGTTCAAGGACGATGATAGCCAGGTTGTGTGCATAACGGAGCAGCGGATGGGACATCAGTGCGCGATTCGGGTGTTTAACATTAATAGGGAGGGCGATGGGACAAATCGTGCGTTTTCTCTGAGTTCTGAAGTTGCGTGCGTCATCTGACTCAATTTTGGCTCCGTATGCAGAGTCCAAGGAGCCTCTCTACATGTTCAACCCGATTGGATCAAAAGCGACGGTGTGTGCGTTCACACCAACACCCAACGTCATCATCACCGGGCACGAGTCCGGAAAAGTTGCGCTGTTCAACGTCAAAACGGGCGAGGAAGTGGACAACAACGAGCGGGCCCACAATGACGTGGTGACCGACCTTCAGCTGAGCAAAGATGGCACCTACTGTATCACCAGCAGCAAAGACAAGTCTGCACGGGTATGTATGAACTACCCCATCTTGGCAGACTGGCTGATTTCGGTATTCAGATACACGATACAAAAAATCTTATGGTCATCAAAACGTTCACGACCGAGACACCCTTGAATAGTGCTGCGCTTGCTCCTGGCCGACCATACGTCTGTCATTCCACCTGTCTCCGTCGGTGGTAGCCCTGATCTTGGTCTTATTTAGGTTCTACTTGGTGGTGGACAGGAAGCCATGAGTGTGACGACCACCTCACTGCGCCAAGGAAAATTCGAGACACGCTTTTGGCATAAAGTCTTTGAAGAAGAAGTGGGACGGGTGAAGGGCCATTTCGGTCCTATCAATACGTAAGCCGTTGTCCTTGTTGCCATCGCTTATCTGACAACGCCTGGCTGTTAGGATTGCTGTGCATCCGCAGGGCATATCTTACGCCTCTGGTGGAGAGGATGGGTTTGTGCGGGTGCATCATTTCGACGACTCGTACTTCAGATCTAAGCCGTACGGTGACCTAGAGATAGCTGATTGATTCACAATTCATACCCTCTTGTCCCCTCAATCGAAATTAACGTTGAAGCACGGAGTAACGATTTGGTCATGTTTGCTAACAAGCCCAGGCTGCCCAGCACAGCAGACACGCACCGTGCCTGAGAGCTGTTGTTGGAAGGCATTGGGCACTGTATCGACAACGAGGACATGATCAAGAGCCTTGGAATGCTGCCCAAGCATGCACGAGAGACTACCAGAGGTGACGGTTTTGCCACTTTTGTTCTTCGTATTTGGTGACTGCTTATGTAAGTGCATCTGCTCCTCTTCACGATCTGTTAAGTTAAGAGCCCATACATATTCTTCCTTCGCCGTTCCATTCCTTTCCGTTCCGTTTTCAACCTCGTAACGACCACCTCGTTCATCCTCAGCAACAACGACTAGATCCCTTACAAACTCTTAAATATATCCTTGGATGGCCTTGACCCTTTTCTTTCTCTTCCTGTCAATGTATTTACCTACTTTGAGCAACGCTTTCGACCCTTCTTCTTGGTCAAACTTCGTCTGGCGGCGTGCGGATGCATCCAAAAAAGTTCCTGACCAAGGTTATTATAATCCTCTGGCCAATGGCGGCAGCTTGTTGACCGTACGTCCATGCGCCATATGTACGGTTGAAGGACTGATTACCATCATGTGCTGCACCCAGCAAATACCGATCACGTATCCGATGGGACAAGGCGAACCGCTTAATGCGATAATATCAGGTCACTCGGATACGGACGTCCTGGTGGACACGGAGGTCAATGGTGGCTTGCGAAATTATTTCTTGTGCGTAAAGCTATCAGTCATTCCACAACCTTTACTCATGGGAGATGCTGTCAGATCATTTGGTTTCTCGGGCGAGTGCTTGGGCCAGAAGTCTTTTGGAAACCAGAAGGTGGACCTCGGAGATGGAAATGGATATCGTTCGTCGTCCTCTCATCGTGGCTGAGTTCTCCTTGGCTTATCTCAATTACATCAGGGAATGAAACTGCTACTATTCGATGGAATTATGGTGATCCTGCATTGGGATCCTGCAAAGAGACGATACAGGGTGGAAACCATTTCCGTTACTGGGTCCAGAACGGTCCCGCTGCAAATAGGTGAGGACGGGCAACGCTATTTCTGCGACGTTTCTCACGACAACTTTAACAATAGTGGTGCAATATTTATGGCGGTCTCATATGAGCTGCCCCTTGCTTGTGAGTTATAAGAGCTCTCCGAATTTGCAGTCTGGTCTGAACCCTTGAAATTTTAGTACAACATGATATTATACCTGATGGGTACAATCTTGGCCGGTTTGTCGCTCTCTCCGATTTAATCACCCTTCGCTCATTTGTACCTCCATTAGAGATTGGCTTATTGGAAACATCACGCAGTCGACAATACCGACAAGAAATTTGACCGACTCATCGTCTCACAGTGGTTCGACCTCGTGGGCAGGATACACGTACGAAACTGACATCAAATATGTTTCTGGCCTGCTCCAGGACACCAATGACGGAATCAACCACAATCTTACCGTCGGAGTAGATGGCATCAATGCCGTAGATGGCCTCGTTGCTGTTCTCACTGTCCGTATAGCGACAGGACCATCTAGTAGAACGTCAGTGTTTGTTTAGAACCATTGATGATTTAAGGCTGATCCCTTGTTTAAAAGAAGCAATGCTGCATGTAGCAATATGTCAATGCAGCTCTGGAAGCTTGCCGCATTGGCAGCGGCGCTGCCGATGGCGCTCGTCCTCTCGCTTTAATCTCTGGTCCGAATTCCTTTTCTTTTCACAGACTTTATGGACCTCTGGTGAAGGACACTATCTATGGGCCCGTCAGCAAGACTCATAACCACGTAGATGGATTTATTGATTTTGTAATACTCACGATAGAACCATACCCGCTCTTTTGCATTACCTGTACCACTATGTACTCCGCGCCTCTCTTATCGCTTTCGAGTTATCGCTTATCGACAACAATTGTCAACCTGGCGCATACTTCAAATTGGGCGTGTAAGTAACAAAATTGGTGTGTTGTGGTGTGACCGTGGCCTCACGTCCACAGACGTACATCCAAAGTTCTCTTGAAACAATGGTTTGAATTCAAGAGCTATACATTCCTCTAGATCTTCCGCCCGACGACTCCGTTGGGAGTGAAAGCCTTGGGCTCCATCGGTCATCGATTATGTCTCTCTGAGTCTGAACGCATGATGGACGCTTTGTCTTTTGTCCGTCGTGAACGCGGCAGTCTCCGTCCATAATGGTCTTTGTTCTCATCCTGGTCACGCCAACTCTAACTCAATGGCTCATAAAGAGGGATCTCCAGGGACCCGCTTGACCATAATCTAACAATGTCCTTGCATTCCTCAGACTTATTTGGACCTACAGCAGGAAAGACCGAAACCCCGAGATTCATCATCGTCGACCCGGAGACGATACGCATATCCCGCGATGAGGAAGATGGCACTCGGGCGAAGAAGCGGAAGAGACTGAGCGAGAACGATGATTGCCATACCTACAACAGAGGGCCCGAGACGAATGGAACACAAGTCCTCGTCCACGATTCGACTTATTACAGCGAGGATCCAGATGCAGACTGCTATGTGAGAGTCGAGAAGGTTCTCTTCAAGGTACTTTACATACATCTTCTAGTTCTCTTATTCGCCGCAGCTTACGGTATTCTCTCCAGGTTCACAGCCGTCTCCTGCAGATGTCGGACAATCTTTATAGTAGGATCGAGTCCACTAGTGGAAAGGAACCCTTAGAACTATTTGGTATCTCTGCAGACGAGTTCCGTGCACTCTTATGGGCAAGATATGCATCGTGAGCGACCCCATATCATCTCTCCAGCCCTCTCTCAAAGCACAAAAACCTTCCAGAGGCTCGGACGTCAAAGACCTACCAAAGACACAAGGCGACATGACTCGTCTACTGCTCCTCGCCACCGCCACAAGTATCTATGGCTTTAAGGAGCTGCATTCCTGGACCATCAAAACCATCTACACAGCCTTCACCACGCGTCCCACCTTCACGGACGCCTGCTCCTCCGCTACACTCACCCGCACGGTCGAAGTCGCCTCCCGCTGCAAAGCCACCGACCTGCTCGACGCCGCAGCCGCTCTGTGGTCTGATCGACTTCGCCGAAAGACTATTCCCGCTGTCCCGGCGATCCTGATTGCGGATACGTTCAACCTGCGTGGGCTGAAGGGGACCGCGTATTACATGTACATCCAGGAAATATTAGACGCATCACCCCCGGAGAGCGATACGAGTTCCATCCACCTGAAAGCTGACCCCAAACTGAGCAACACGCAGCTCATCCGGCTGCTCTCCGGATATCTCTCCCTCGTGAGCCTCTGGGAGCGGCGGCGGCGGACTCCTGCGCCGCTGGAACCGAGCAACGGGTGCTCGGCGGAGAAACACCGGACGTGTGTGCGTGTGTGGGAGGCGCGGTGGGCTGCCATTGCGAGCTCGAGGACGATTCTGGGGTATAGGTCGGCGGATGTGTTGGGGATTTTGCTGTGCATGTGTGAGCGCGTTGATGCGGATTTGGAGGTGGCGAGGAGTGTGGCTCCGGCGTGTAGGGAGGCAGGCTTAGAGGCGCTGAGGCAAGAGATTTGTGATATACGGGGCGCATTGCCTGTGCATTTTGTTGGGTGTATGTGATTTGAAGATGTTATGCGAAATGCATGCTACATATGTATGTGCCCCATGTACGTACCCCAGTCGGAATAATTGATGAAAGTGTCGTCTTTCTATGCGTAGGATACCTTTGGATATCTTTCCTCCGGGAGGAACGATGAGTTGCATTCACTTGTTCAGTAACCGCAGTATTGTATGTTTCCAACGTCGCCTTTTTGAATTCAAAGTCCAAGGAGCAGACACTGAGGCATGAGGTGTCCAAGCCCTTGTCCTGGTAAATCACAGACGACACCTACCATTCAGTCTGGCAAGCGACCCTGCCCTAATATCCGAGTCCACCGTTACCTCCCAGTCACGCGATCATAAGCAAGCCTCTACAGTCCCCCACACAGGCAACTTGACTCAGTTGCCCTATGGATCATTTACCAGCCGAAAACAATACAGAACACTCAATTTCCTCGCCAGCTCCTCCCAATGATTTATGTACCTGGTCCAAAATGGATGAAATTCTAAAAATCATCAACAGCGGCATTAAAGCCTCCCAAGAATCGTCATGAGCCTCAGGTATGCGAGTGTGTTCTTTTCCAGAGACGTTGCTAACGTCCATGCAGCCTACGCGTTCCGAACTCGCTGAAATACCATCCCTTGACATACCAGAACTCCCGTCTATCTTCACTAGTAAGCGACGTCTAAACGATCCCTATCCTCCTATCCTTTACTACGGATATCCATCACCTCCGAACTATCTCGAGTTGAAGGACGAGCTCGGTCACGGCGTACAAGTGGCTGGCCCAACATGGCACGTACACCGAGAACCTCAGAGTTGTCTATGTCAGAAGTAGCCGTTACTGAGTAGTGGACGAAGATGCACTGCCACGGTACATAGAGCTGTTTGGAAATGGTGAGCAGCCAAGGTGGTATTTGTCGTACAAACAGCCACGTTGGGTGTGGCCAACAGTGTATGTGTTCTGGTTTGTCATGCCATTTTTCGACTGACATCAAACATGATATGCAGCAAATACCGGGTAAAAGTCAATACCAAAGATAAATCCAAGGACGAAGGGGGGCAAGCTTCTAAGTGAAGTGAAATAACTTGGGAAGCAATTTCAAGTTTGATTAGGTATCACAGACGCTGCTCGCATACACCGTACTCCGAATGAGGTGTCGGATGCTTAAGGCACGGCAGAAGGAGTAAGAGCACTTCGTTGTGCCTATTAGTTGTAAATTAGTGTGCATATATCAGGCTTACAATTCCAAATTCGATTACAACTTCAGTACCTATTCCTGAGCGCGATGGAGGCAACTGCATGATCTGCTCTGGCCCGGATCCGCCAAGGTCAGCCCATACTTCTCCATCGCCCTATCACACGACATTCGGCATCATATCAACTCACTTCGAGACAAGCCTCCCCCCAGAAAATGTCTCCCCCTAAACGCCTGCACACCCTCCTTCGGCGCCATCAAAGTAACAGGCACAATGTTCGCAGACACCATCAGCAGCCCCGACTGCGCGAAGAGCGGGATCATGATCGTTCCGAAGTTTCCTGCACAAATACCAGCGAGTCGATATATGGAAGGTCGACAGATCTCCGTTTTCCTAGTTCTCGCAGATGGAGCACCATTCTGCATGCCAGAACTGAGGTAAGGACCTGCTGAGTCTGTGATTAAATGCTCAGTGGGACTATCATGGGCAGGGAGGATAGACATCAACATACGTTGACAAAAGACCACGATGCCCGTACTAATTGTGTTCATGCTCAGTTGAGAGTCAACATACTGGGAAAACTAATATCGACATACTGGTAGCGCAAGGTTGATGATGAGGTTGGTCAGGGAAATTGAGAAAAGGTAGATATAGTAAAGGGTGCCTATGGTAGTGTTTTTTGCATCAAGCGGGAGCATTTTCAGTTGGCGCGGGATCTACCATCGAGGTACACAACTCGCGTGAAATTGGTGCTCACTTCACTGTTGACTTCGTCGTCTCGTTAAAATGGTAGATACAAGAAAAACAATATTTGAACACACGGCATTTGTACGTTTTGAACGACATGAGAGAAAGCGTCACTGCCATGGTGCAGCCATGTTAACAAAACGGAAAGCCAGATAAATGATCCGACGTTCGTTCTGCAGCTCACCGATGTAAAATGCGACTACAAGCGCATAGTTTGCAAATATCAGATTGCGTCTCACTATGGCATAGCATCCACTTGGGAGAACCTGACGTGGTACAGTAACAGCTGACATGAATGAGTAGGTAAGACTGAAATGTGATAATGCAGCAGGGGGACCCAACAGACAAGTCAAGGTTTTAATCCATATCCCTTCTATGAAGACACCGGAGACTGCAATGGTTGAGGCAATAACTATAAGGGGGACCGTTACCCAACGACGCCGACCGCACACGGCCCATGTCCGGATGGTTAAAATCACTGTGTCGATGTCATACAATAAGGAATTTGTCTGGAGCCCGGAACTTGCTGTACTAACCTTCCGCAATGCATGAAGTGAAGTTGGTCATCCCTAACATCCGCATCTCTATCAGCCGTCCCAGTTTGGAGCAGGAAAATAACAATTCAAGTACAATTTGTGAACCTTGCGACTGCTAAACAACTTGCAGCATCGGACGGTGGTGAGTGATCATCTAAAATCGATTTCGGTCATTGAGTAATCCACCATCTGAAGGGTATAGGCCGCGTACAATACAGCGCAACGACTAGAGTGACGAAGATGATGTATCGTGTTACGAGAAACAGTACTTTAGGTATGTTCCAAGGTGATCGCCATACAAGAGATATCTCGGTGACAACTGTGGTGGAGTAGTCATAGGCCTTTTGAAGGTACCGTTGTGATGAGCTGAAAACTGGATAGTAACTTTCGATAGGACTGACCCAGAGAGCTAGGCATGCAACTAGAAGTATAGCACGTCAATCAGCGGCATGCACTTTGACGCGAGTACATCATACCACTGATATACTGAATGAACAACAGTCATGTCAAATAGCAAGATGAGTGATTTAAAGATGAACTTACATCTTGAACCTGGACGAACCGCAACACTTCAATGTCTAGCTGATCCATAGACCTAAACTTTCTTTGACAGGAAGGGAAATGGGGAGAACGACACATGCACACGAGTTGTCTGGCATTAATTACTTCAACTCGAGTACAGCACGCTTACTGAGATGGCACATGCCAAATCACACAACCAACTTTTCGGCGAACAATTTGTTCCGTCGAATTATGCTTTCCGGCCGCTGGCGCGTTGACTCTGAGGTATCATGGATACCAGCCCAAGACGAGTGGTGCAGTCAAGCGCCAAAAGCTATATAAATTTTAAATCTTGCTGACGGTGTATGAGGCAGCGCCGCCGGTTGAATACCGGATGTGTAGTTGGGGCAGTAATGGTAGTGATTTCACCGTGATCATCGGGGAGGGATACAAATCAGCACGAGAGGCCACAGTTGACTAGAGTTTACAAAATGAACTCGGACTCCAGAGAGATACTTGGAAACGATAAGCACCTGGAGGGTCGTCAGAAGTCGTTAAAACTTAGAGGGAATTTGAAATTCGATGGAATTGAATTTCTCAGCACGTGTAGGCACGTGTACTAGTGTTCGGACTCGTCACTCGGATCATCGCTGAAGCAATGCTCAAGCCTCCAAGTATCGGACACTCTCCAGGCGCTCGCCTCTCTCCTCCAACTCTCCCCGACCTCGCTCTCCCCATTGCTCACATCACAGGCCACAGCAACATTTGCTACAAAGGCACCATACCTATGCCCTTGGGTTCCACTTCGCCACTCTCCCGCAGCCTCATCAGACCCTCTCGGAATTTGTTCCAAAGATAGTACCCTATTCCCCAGTGTCATGGCACTAAAAATACCCTGTCATTACCAAGGGTATTAGTAGAGATAGACTCAGAGAGGGGAGCGACTGTTTGTTAGGCCTTGTCTCAAGGGCGTGGCGTCCTAGACGTCATGAGTATTGCACTGGTACAGTGTTTATATAAAGTGGAACTCCAGGTCGTATCAAGGACGGAACTTGCTCTCTCGTTCCACCGTACGACTTCAATCGATATCGTCACACCTCACCCCTTCACCTTCCCAATATCTCCAGACGCTACCGCTAAAGATCATGTATTCTGCTCCCCCTATCGCTGTGCCTGCTGCCACAAAGACAGCGCCCATATCGACCCAGCCCAAGGCTGATTCGGTGAAGATGAGTGAGTTTGTCCCCCCCCCCCCCCCCCCCCCCCCCCCTCCCCCCCTACTCCTCCCCCTCCTTGTGCCTCGCCTGCCCTCTCCACTCTTCCCAATTGCTCCTTACGCGCCGCACCACCCTCCTTC
>JABCKG010000409.1:0-10565 GCA_018851835.1 Hypsizygus ulmarius | reverse complement strand
ATGCACCACGATGGATGGCTACCAATGAAAAGAATTAGAAGAAAGTAAAAGAAGGACAAATTTGAATAGTGCACCTCTACAATCCCTCCTCAAAGCTCGATTCTTATCCTTAAGCTCATCCAATGACTTCATTAAGCCCTCAATATGGTTCTCCAGTACTGCATTGTGCCTGAACAAACTCCTCTCCACCTCAGGACCTTCACCAGCCTCTACCTTGACCTGTCAAAGACCTTCGAGTGCCACAAGGTCTTCACTACCTCATTTGTCATAGAACTATCAAGTCTCACAGTTAAAGTCCTGCTCGTGAGCCAATGAAGTTTCAAAACTGTCCTGCTCACGCTCTGCGATTTTGAGCCAGATATACATCTCTTGTAATGTATGCTCAACATTGCACAGACAGTCCTACTCCTCTCTCACCATGCCATACTCTACCTTCAATCCACTAACTTGAAGCTGCAGCTCCACTGATGAGGCCTCTAACTCACCCACTCAAATGCAAAGCCCATTCTGCTCCCTCTCTATCTCTCTCAGCTGCTGCTGCAATCACCCTAACTTGTCCAAAACAGGAACCAGCAGGAATGACACATCAAGGATGGAACTGCACAAAGGCCCCATAAAGTCGATAAGGTCACCTTCAGAAACTAGAGACATGGAGACAAGAGAGGTAGTTGGAGAAAAGGGATCGAGAGCAAGAGGAACCTCAATCTCACCAAAGGGAGAATATGAATGATGCCCAAATAATGTCAAATCTGGAGGAGGAGGAGTAGGCTGATGATGAATCCTCGAACCTTCATTTTCCACATTAAGGAGGGCAGGCATGACTCGAACCTCAGGACGAGATAAAGCACGAACCTTTGAATTGATCTTCGAACACACGCGCTTCACAGCAGGGATCTCAGAACTCACTTCCATCTGAGTCTACATGATGGCATTTTTCAAGGACACAGGAGAAAAGGCCCAGTAAATCAATGAATGGCTGAGGTATAACACATCGGGCAGGAATACAGATTTGAGGGAGAAATTCAGTGGTGATGGCAGGGGGACAACTTGGACTAGACCTTGGAGGAAGAGTCTCAATGACAACTGTGAGAGGGTGACTAGACCCAGGTCTCAAAAGATGCAACTCGTCCACATCTGCATGCGATAAACCAGACTGAGAAGGAACAGGTCAAAAATAACTCTGCCCCAACAGAGCACTGCTACCATTTTTCTTCTTCAAAACCTGATGCTTCCCAACACCAGTCTGCTTCTCAACACCAGTCTGCCTCGCATGCTGCAGTGGCCTCGACCTATCACACTTCAACTTCTCCCACTTATCCCAGAGCCTCTCACTCTCCTGCACCAAAATCCTGAATTGATCTGCCACCATACTCACCTCAAAATTGTGAAGCTGCGAGCATTGAATCTTGTGCTCCTTACACCTGAATTTCTGCAAACTGCCTCCATCTGCAAATACTTCTGACACACCTTCAAAGCCAATATTTAGCAAACAAAATCTTCAAAATGACACACAAATCAAAAAAAACTCACTTCTAGATTGCCTACCAACCACTTTGTACGCATATCCAAGTCACGTCGAACATCAACCACAATCTCTATGAACATGTCCTGACCAATATCTTGCGAAGGCAGCAAAACTGAACTCGAAGCCAATGCCAGACTAGCAGGATTGTGCAAATGAAGAGGATTGGCTGGGTCTAGAATGAGGGGAACTGGGAAAGGCACACATGATGCCAAACCCAAGCACGCTTGTTCGAGTCTGTTGCACTCCAAAAATGCCAATGTCTCTTATTCGTTCACCTCTTGTTCTTGCTGATCGAAAATGGCCATTTCGTGTTCGAGTTTGTTGGCATATGCACAGGTAGAAGAAGTTTCAGATGGAGCAAGTGACATGGTTGAGAAGAAGTTAAAAAATTGTTTTGACAGGTGTGATGGAATAATCCAAATGGAGAACTCGAACTCCTGCCATGTAGATAGAAATTTTTCCCAGGATCTAACACCACAATTCTCAAAGGGTTGCAAATCTAAAGGGAGGGTAATGTCATGAACCTCCATTTTCTTTCCTTTATTGAACCCAATTCAACGTTCAATACTAGCACTTCGAACACTAGCACATCATTTGAACTGCCATGATACTGATCTTATCTTATCACCTCATGTGACCAGCAGCTGGACTGAGCACCACTCAAAACCCCTCGACTCTATGTTCGAACCTGTATTGCTACTCAATACAAGCAGACATGATACGTAGCACTACAATCTGAGCCGTCCCCAATTTTATCTGAATCTATCTTTACTGTACATATATAAACTCTGTAGTTACCCACAGAATATTATCCTCGATATTCTTAAAGACTTACCACTTCTTGTATCATCTCAAATCTCATCTTGTTTCTATTTTCTCAACTTGCTCTATCTGCCAAAGCCTCAAAGCTCGTTTTGAACACAGGACTGCATATCAAAGACTCTCCAAGACTAACCAACATTTTGAACTCTCAATAACATGTTCGAACCTTTTGATCTCTATTTTGTTTGACTTCGAAGCTTACATTTGAGGCACTTGTTTCAATACCTGCACCTTGAACCCTCGTGTTCAGTCTCAAAGCACTTTTGAGTCTATACTGCCTAGTAGCATTACTTTCAAAGCTGCTAACTATGATTCTGAACTACTAACTAGGTTCAAATCTAGGACAAGTCCTAACAGGGATATGGATCTGTCTATTTTGGCGAGTGCATAGGAACCAGTACAGAGTCGCTTGATGACTATCATGGGACCAAAGTACTGGAGCTTGGATTTTTGGTCATTGGATAATTCAATGGCTGAGTTCTGGACAAGAATCAGTGCTCCAGAAGGGAAGTTGTGATCACAGAAACTGCAGGCATTGTTCTGAATGTATTGATGTATGTAGGCATAGCAGAAGTTGAGAATATCCTGCTGCACCTTTTGCAAGTCATTGGGCCTCTTCTGCAGCATGATGGCATGGGCAGTAATGAGCTCTGTTGTAGAGAATAGCTCTGAGATATGTAGCTTCCATGACATCAAAGAGGAACAATGGCTCGACACCATATGCAATGTGGAATGGTAAATATCCAGTGCATTTTTGTGTTGTCACTTGCTCGTCCAGAATATGGAATGTGCAGTGTTGGGCCATTTTGACAGAATACCTTCTATGGACTTTATCATGGACTTCCAGACATCGAAATTCTGATGTTCAATGACTCCATTTGCCTGGAAGTTGTAAGGCAATATGTGTATGTGGTATATTTTATATATTTCAATAATCCATTTGATGGCGGCAATGTAATTCTTTCTGTTATCCATTACAATTTCTTCAACTGCTCTCTAGCAGCATAGAATACCTTCAAATATGAACTGGCTCAGCAGTTCAGCCTTTTTTGATCACAGCATATGCTATTCTGGCCAGAAACTGGGTGTGTATTGGGCATGAATGATATATTGGATTCCATGTACCTCTGGCATGAAGAATGTGTCAATGTAAACTTTGCAGAATAGAGAGGGAGAATGGTGAATGGTGGGCAAGATGTGGAGTTTCCATATGGAATGTATCTGACATTTGTGGCATGTTTTGATATACCATTTGATGTCATCATTGATGTGGGGCCACCAGAAGCAATTGAGAAGTCGAACATGGATAGAGAAAAAGCCTTTATGCCCCAAGTCATCATGGGCCACTGCAAAATTTAGAAGACATTTATTGGGAGGCAGAATGATTTTGTATTTATGGTGGGCATCTCAGCACCACAGCTATTGGTTGTGCACAAAAAACTTCCCAGCATAGTTTAGAAATTGTTTAAATGCCATCTCGAACATGTCTGCTGAGCATGTGAGATCAGTCAGGAAATTCTGGATGTGCAGTAGAAAGTCATCTTAGGTGATGGCCTGTGAAATCTGTGGAATGTCTAGCTGTTCTGATATTAGGGTGGTGATGAGGAGAGACACCTTGAATATTGAGTGAATGGCATCTGTGATCATCGGAACATAGTACTTGACTGCGTGAGAGCCAGAAAAATCCTGGTAAGAAGACCGAGTCCAGTTGATGAGAGTAATAGAGAACCTGTATGCTTTATTGATCCATTCATCTGCATCATCATTCACTGGTGGGTCTTCCAGTGCAGAAGAATGCTGGGAGAGACCATTAGCATGAGTGTGTTCCTTGCCCAGGACATGGTGCAGAGTGAAGTCAAACAGGAGTATGCCTGCTATCCAGTGATTGATTGCAGCATTTGGTTGAATATTTGGATTGTTGATCATGCCTTTGATATACTTGGCATTGACTTCTACAACAAAATTTTTGATCCTGACAATATAGAGTCAAATAGCTCAGAGCGCTCGGAACAGCCCATACAGTTCAATTTTAGCTTGTAAGTATTGTTGCCCATGTTTATTCTATATGATGGATCTGAAGCATGAAGGGTAGCATTTCTTGTCCTCTCCGAGTTGTAGTAAGGTAAATCTGACAGTGATCTATAAGAAGTCAACTGCCAGGATAACTTTCTGTTCTGACATATAGTCGATTGCATAGATTGCCAGTGAATTGATAATCAAGTCTTTTAGGGTATTCATAGCATCATATTGTTCTTGGGTGAATTCAGATTCAACGTCTTTTCGAGTTAGGTTGATGAGTCATTGTGCATGTTGTGTGAAGTTCTTTATGAACATTTGGACCATTCTGACAGTTCCTAAGAACTCTCGTACTTCTGTGATTGATGTGCATGGTGGCCAGTCTCATATTTTCTGGAGACAATCATCCTCAGAGTAGCAGCCTTCATAGGTACATTTGTTTCTGACAATGATAACCTCCAGAATACAAAGGTGAGATTTCTTCATCGAGAACATGCCACCTGCCTTCCATATTCAGTGAATGATCTGATTGACATTGTTCAAGTTTTTCCATACAAAGCATCAGATATTAGGGTTCTCTGGCAAGACCTCATATTACCTGTCCAGGAGCTCATATCAGATGAGAAATCTCTTAACAGGGCAGTCATCAACAAATGGTATAGTGATGTAGGAAATCTCATCTTGGAGTAGGAAAGTGATATCTCCATGCTGAATTTGCTGGAAATTAGTGTAACCCATGGAGATGGATAGGAGGTGCTTAGTTCCAAGTGGTGTTTAGAAGATGGTGAGGTTCTGCAACTAGGCATCAAGTTTCCGTTGATTGAATCTAATGAAGAGATCAAATATTCTGTAACATCCTCTGCCTTCGAAGCCTTCTACATATTGTTTGACCATTGGCAGGACACCAGAGTCTTTGATGGAAACTTGATTGAGAGGTTGGAGATCATGTACAATTCAGAGAGATTTGCCATCTTTTTTCAGGAAATTGACTTTTAAAATCAATTTTGTATTCTAATTAGGCTCTTTAACGACTCAGAGTACATTGACAAGACAGCAAAGCGCTTTACAATTTGTTTTTATTATATCCAATAGGCATATCAAGATCACATTAGAGATAAATTATATAGTATGCCTTTGCATGTGTCTACTATACAGTCAATGAGATCATAGGGATCAAATGATACATGTAATTTCCAATTTGCCTACTAGGCATATTTGAATCACATAAAGAATTATTGAGCCACTCATATTTTGTCTTTGTCTTACATGTGGCCAATATGTATTTGTCATCCACATGATGTTTCCATTCACAATGTGTTTACAATGTGCCTGGCATGTAGCCATAAATGGCATGCTGATCATATATTGTATTTTTCTTTCCAATGTGCCTAGCATGTAATGTGAAAGATAAATTCTATATTTTATTAGCATATGTTCAGCATGTTACTTCTGATCACATGACCCAAACCCCCTTGTATGTGATGTGAGTTATTTGGAGTCACAGAAATTCCCAAGAGAATATTGCCTACTAACTCATCTGATGATGATGCATCTGACTCACTGTGACTCATTGCCAATATTGCCAAGTCAGAGTTAACTATATTTATACTAGACTCATCTGATTCTGAATCTAGTGCCTGAGAGTTTTGTACTAGACTATCTGGAGGTAGCTCTTCTGATGTAGTAGGTGAGTTGTAAGGGGGTGGGTGATAGATTGCTACTGTCCTGCAATGAGGGTGAAGCTGTCTCAATTTTTTCCATAGTCTGTATATCCTGCATATCATCTTGAAAATATTCCCAAAAATTAGATAAAAATTCTGGAATACTGGTTGACATATTTAAAAAGTCTTTGGATGCATGAGTAAGCATTTTCACAATAAATAAGCCTACTTGAGGAGGGTTATTAATGTCAAATGGATATTCTGGCCTTGGTGCTCTATCTTCGACTAGAAGCTCATGTGTAACTTCCGTGTCTCGAGCATTCTTGAATACTAAGTATATTCTGTATGGCCATTCATCAATGGATACTATGTTCTTATGCTGCCAAGGTCTTTCTAATAGTAAATCAAAGGGCACATTATCACCAATATATAGATTCATATATGTCTCTACACTTCTGTACTTTAGTAACACATATATGACCGTAAAGATTTTCTGCTCCTCTATTCACATTATTCATTACTACTTTGCACTTGGAATCTACTGGGGCTTCTGTCAAATCTCGAATAACCTTACAGTTGATAACATTTTATTCTGATCTGGTATCAATTATTTCTATAATAGATCTACTTTTCAATCATAATGGAATACGAATTAGTCTCCCAGAATTCTTAACAGATGCTAATGCATGGCCAACAACTGATAGATATGGGTTTTTGCACTTGACCATTTTGACTAGTTGGTCTGAGGCTTCCCATAAGGAGGCGAGTACTTCTTCAATGCACAATGTAACTGGCGCGTTGAGAATTTGATTGACTATATATTTGTCCTTGATTTGAAATGAGATTTCTGATTGACGAATTGCACTTTAAGATCTCGGCTGTCTCTTTTTTCCATTTTGTTCATGTATATGCTGCACATTCTCAGATGTTGGATTGGGATAAGTATCTAGTGCCAAACAGTATTGTGAGGATCCTGCATCTGCCATTGTGATATCTTGAACTGGCCTTTCTACTATTCTGGGCTGCTGAGCATTAAAGAGGATAGATGTTATATTCTGCAATATGAGTGTCAATGTTATGCATTATAGAGTAGAAAGATCTCATGAAGGTGATTGTTATCTTGGTTTATTGTGTGTACCTATTCCTGTCTGAGTTGATAAGTTTGGATCAGAAAAAGCTACTACATAAGGTGCATCATGTGGAGATTTCTTATCTTTTTATACTGGCTAAATTATCTTATCTATTGCATCTTTTTATGATCAGGTAATAATTTTGAGCTGATATTCTGCTGCGTATACCTCAAGTGCCTCATTGTCATTTTCTACATCTAACTGATAATAGTCAGATGCACTGGCTAAGTCCATCATGAAGAAATGTGAGGGCATGCTATTACGATACTCTGCTGCTTGAATTATTATTTCTCCAATATTTCACAAAAGGTAATTCTACCAAACTCATCACATTGTAATTCTCCTTTTTGAATATGCTTCTGAAGCTCCAGATACTCGCATAATGAGTGGCCAGCTTTTCTACATCCATAACAGGTTATCAGCAGATGAGAGGTGTTATTTCTGGTTGCTATATGTGATGGTTGGCAACATCAGCTGATTGAAAAATGATGGTTGCATTGCTGCAGGTGATTGACAATTAGCTGCCAGAAATACTGATGTTGCTGAGCTAGTTGTATCAGATAATTTTATTGCTGGTGAACATATGCATTGTGCAATGATGCTATCCAATTTAAGAGCTTTATAGTAAAGTAATCCATATATAGGATCGTTAATGGAAAAGTGTCACAACTGCTCAATAAGTTGCTCAACATCATCTTGCTCAGTTATTCAAGTGACATCTGGCTTCTTAGATGCCTTAGATATTGATTTTGAAGTCTTATGTGCCTTGTAAAAAGGCTTGGCAGAAGAGTCTCTCTCTAAGTTAGAATCAGAAGATATGCAATGCCTTTCTTCCTTTTGTAGTGCTTATGCAGTACTGAAGTCTTCTTTTCTGACTTATAATTTGAGTCAGAATTATCACTATCATTTGTAGAATTATCTGAATCATTGTTATCTCAATTGGGAAGGTCTGAATCAGAATTTGCAAGGTCATAGTCAAACCGATTATGCTCAAATATCTGTCCAATAATATTGATCACAGTTGTCATTGGAAAAGTCTTGGTAAGGAAAACAGTGAGATTTTCTGCAGCTATGCAGTTCTTGATCTTTTCACGTAAGAATTTATTAATATCTTGCCAAAAATAACCAGCCTGCCATATTAGTAAGTGAGATTGGTAAAGTCAAGGCTGATGTAATAGATAAAATTTCTATAGAGTTGCTGAATAGGAGGGTGTGCTAGAGGTAGATATATGTAGGTTGGATGTGTGCTGGTCTATATTAATTGAGGAGATATCTGATTCAGATCATGAATGTCGAAATGATAATGTATGACTAGGTGATAAGTTTGCCGATAAAGGCATGCAGTGAAGAATGCAAGCTAGAAAGTATCAATTTCTTTTACTTTCTTCTATGCTGGGTTTTAAAAATATATATTACATTAAATTTTTTTTAGAGACCAGAATCACCAAAAACTTTATCTTTTAGTACAGGCTTAATTATAGTGTTTGTTGGAAGAAAAGGAGCCTTACTAGTTGCATAAATCTGTTATACTCTTAAGTTGGCAGTCAATTGGTCATAAAAGAAAGAACAATATAGAGTCGTAAAGAGACTAAAGTCATAATGTGATAGAGCTATGAACACCAAAGAGACGAGAATATGATAAATAAATTTGAGTCTCAAAAGCACCACAAGCCTAGATTTAAAAAAATAGCATAGAGCTAGTCAGCTTTTTTAAATAAGATCCAGTTGCATTTAATGGAAATCAAAGATAATCTCATCCCAAAAATATAATTATTGTTTATAGCTACAAATATGTTACATTGAAAATTTAAAGCAAAAATGCCAAAAAAATTATAACAGCATATTGAGAAGAAAAAAGCTCTATACACTAGAACTACAAATGCCAGATAGATAATTATTGCAAAAGCATCTTTTTATCTAATACAAAACAAAAAATTAACTTTTTAAATATATAATATAGGACTTATGTGAAATAAAAAGTAGAGCTAGACTCTCAAGAAATAAGCTTGTATTTTAGATGTATAATACAATAAAATGATCTGAAATATAAGACAGGCACAGGTATAACTATAGATAAAATCAAAATTATATAATCTACTTTTAATATGTTGGCTATATTTTATCAAACATTACTCTAAAATTGGTCAAGATATATTCATGCTATAATTGTAAAAACAAAAAGACTTCAAAATTATTAAATATAATTATAATTATCTAATATATTATTACAATTATTATTATCCTATTTATTTCCTAGATTACTAGTAACTATATATCTATAATATTAATAAGATATTGTTAGTTGCTTTATACTTTTTTATTGAAAAATAATTAAATTTATTTGCAGAATAAATTTTATAACTAACAATGTAATATATGAGGTACTTTTAATATTTTTTTATATCATATTTTTATGCATGTTGGATTACAATACAGAATTGGAAATAATTAATAAATATTTGAAAATAAGCAAATATAATTTATAAGTTAGCTTATAAAACAGATAACAAACTCCATGATTTAGCAAGAAAATAACAGATTTTCATAATTTTTGGCAATATTATATAAATTTGTAATCTAGTAAGCAATCCTAAGCTCAATTATTAGCATGCTACTTTACTTTGGCTAATCATAGTCTGGCAATTAGTTGTTTTTTAAAGTCTGTTGCATAAAAAATTTAGCATTTTAACTAATAAAGCTTCAAACAATTTATTCATGCCTCTTACACATGGACACCCTTTTTCACATTGTGCATTGACTTTCGTACATGATTGCTGATATGGATAAGATACTGGAGAGCAACATCAGTGATCAAAACTTGTAGATCTTGGTTCTGACTCTATTGAGGAGACAATGGCATTGTGACAAGCAGACTTGCTTTTTGCAGAATACCAATATATTCATGCAAGTGCCTGTTTCAGTCTATTTTCTTGAGATAGAACAGTCGCTCAAAGTCGTTTCTAAGCACAGAAATATCATTATTGCATACTAGTTCAGGAAGAAACTAGTCTCAAAGAATCGTAAACAGGTCAAGAGAGCCAATGAAGGATGTCAAGGATGCACAATATTTGATATAGATTAGCTGATCAAAAATTCTCTATGCTGGATCCTGCTCTGTAAAATTCTGCACAAGAGCATTAACTTTCTCATCCACCAAGACATGCCATGCCCTTTTATTGCAATATAATAGTGAAAAAAATTGAAACTTGAGTAGGCCAAGTTGCACTTGATACAGCAGAAATCAGTTTCACAGATTTTCAAGCCCTCGGTCTCTTCTGTTAGAACAGGCAAGGCACAGGGATGTCTAGAACAGCCAGCAGCTGAAGTCCAAAGTGAGAAACTAGTTTATTGATAAATAAATAGAACTACTTGCCTGAAGTCCGAAGTGAGAAACTGGGGACTTCAGAGCAA
>JABCKG010000408.1:0-10567 GCA_018851835.1 Hypsizygus ulmarius | reverse complement strand
ACATGACTCAGTACAATTCGGGTGATAGGGAATAGAAACTTACTTACTTGATAAGGGACATCCCATGTGGTCGAGGCTGTCCTTATATGCATCAGTCGAGGTCATCTTTATGGCAATCAAGATGACTCACTATTCAACTTGTGATCCATGGAAGATACTGTCGCGAGGATGCGATACCAGTCCATGGGAAGTGCTGATGACTACATAAGTCAAGACTCGCAAACCATTACTGAATGAAATCTCACAAGAATGAACTGACAATTCCATCGCAAGCACTATGACGAGTTCTATAAAGTCTGGAACACATGTCAGCAAGATTCGGAAAGCACAAGAACAAGTAATGAATTTACCAGAACCCACCGCCTTCATGATCGACGACCAGCCATATGCGCAAAGGTGCTCGTGGGAAGTCCGAAAGTCGAATTACCGAAATATTGCTGACGTCGTAGGTGCAATAATGGTCTCCCCATGTAAATCACTTCATATCTGGGGTAATAATAAGTTCACCGACACAATGATTGCACACGCAAACTCACCAACAGCATTCCCCAGCGCACGAAAAATCAAGTTTCCAAATACCTGATGCACACATGAGCACAGGCACCACCCCAACGTGAAACGAGACTTACCAACACCACAATAGCACTCGCCAGACGTCCAAAAATCAAATTTCTGAAACCTACGGACATTCGGTGTGGTCCCTGGCACGGAGATCTTCAGAGAGCATGATAGTATTTTGCGGACGGCGAAATATCGAATTTCCGAGATATATGGACTTGCGAGGTATGTGCGTGCATGGCAGCATTCGCCGGACAGCCAAAAATCGAATTTCCGAGAAGCCCGAGTTCGTGCTGCATGTGTGGGATGGACGTGCAGGCTACGGGATGCATGAGTTCAGTGTACTTACACAAGAAAAGAACAAACTTACGTGACATGTGTGGATGTCCGAGAATGAAAGTCTCTCTACGTGACTGTGTCGTGCTTAGATACGCGTCATTTGTACACTTTGGAAAGAAGAAAACTTACCAAAGCAATGAACTGCAACTATTAGGAGGCAGCGTGACATGCTGCGTACAAGTTCAACTACATAACATAATGTTCGTGCTACGAACTTGTAAGCTGTCAGTCTTGATAAGTGCATGGAGATGCGCAGCTTCTGATGATATGTTAGGATGCAAAGAGAAGACATAAGTGATCGATTGCTTACGCGACATGTCGCAAGGTCCTGGGGACACAAAAAGACATCTCCATGATGAGATGATCCTGCTGCAAGCGAAGGGTGAGTGAGATACATAAACACATTGAAATCTGGCGTACTTAGAACATACTTCGCTGCGCAAATGCTCGATCGGTCACGCAGGGGTGCGGGACCGAATACGGCCAGTGGAAGAGCGGTGTGTCGATGTGGAGGTTGTGTAGATATATCATGGTGTTGCTTTGGGGTGTGGCATTGATTCGGAGGGAAGAACATTGTTGATGACTACAGATAAACAGTCAGTACTTCATTTACCATCAGCAAAAAGACAACGGCCTACTTACCATCATCTTCCCTTGATATCGACGGACATTCATAGTGCGCAGAGCCTGCGAGAGGCATGTCGAGGTCACAGGCATGCAGCACCTGAACGACAGCACCCAGAGCTGTCGGTCATCGTCGTTGCTGAGGGGTGTCATATGGAATAGATACTGCGATCGAGAAATGATTAGCACTTCATAGACAAATTACTACTCATACGTACCTCAACGATGGTGTACACGGGTGCATAAGCCAATATACAGCACAGAAAGAGACGACGACTGCAGAGAACTTATCAGACATCATATATCGCAGTAATGAAATAGGAAGACGTACCTTTCGACGTGGACGTTGAGGGGGTCAGGGCGCGCAAGACAGAGGCAGTGCACGAGTTCCTCGACAAGCATGGTCACCATGCACGTCGTCTTGGTGCGGAGGACGTGCACGGATGTGTCGTACATGAACTCGCCATGGTTCTTCATGGTCGTGACGTGCCAGGCGAGTAGGGCGCTATCATACATGGGGAGATGATCAACATCTCCGTATGTCAAGAAAAGGTCGAGGACTTACGTGCAAGTCTCATTTTTGTGAGCATTTGATGTTGCACTTGATGCGGAAGGTATACGGAGGGCCCCAAAGACGTGGTGATAGAGGTGGTGCATGGATGCCTCAGCATGCGGCGTTACGGAGGGATGTGGCAGTCGATATGGCCGTAGTGGAGTGTCAGCAGTCATCGTTGCAGGGAATGTCATGTGGGATCGGGACTATAATGTGCATTTGCATTTGATCAGGTATACTACATATACAAGTAAGTAGGCATGCATACCTCAACAATCGCGCGTATACAGATGCATAAGTCGAGATATAGCATAGAGGGAGGCGACAACTGTTGAAAGCTTATCAGAACATCATAATCAGTAGTAATAGGAACTGAGAAACGTACCTTCTAGTGTGAAACTCGTGAACGATCGATGCGGAACGTCTAGGGAGTGAGAGCGCGCAAGAGGGAGGCGGCGCGCAATGCGCATCGCCACCGTGCATGCCCTGTTGAGGCAGAGGACATGAGGGGCGTTGTGTGAATCTGCTGCCGTACTTCGTGGTTTACGTGTCTGGCGAGTAGTGCACTAACGAATGGAGGGAGAATATCAGCACCATTAAATCAAAAGGTAAAGGTCAAAAACTTACCAGTGCTCGTGCACAGTTCACGTTCGTCTCGATTTACGTGGTACAGAAGGGTAGCGGTGTAGAGTCGACAGTGATGGTCAGCTGGAGAGAGGGGCGGCACTTGGACGCGTTGGCGTGCGGCATTACGGAGGATGCGTGTAGTCATCGATGGAGGTCGATAACTACGTGGCAGGGGTGGTCAATGGTGCAACATGTAGAATAGATGAGGAATCGTTACTCACCAATAAATTATACGTCTACGATATCTTGATGAGCGTCGAGTCCTGTGTAGTAGAATCGTTAGCGCCGAATAACAAAAATTTACGAGAAAAGTCGACTTACCACTTATCAGTCAACCATTACCCAGCCATTTCACACCCTAACCCTTCCACCATCATTTTCAGGTCCTCTCGTTGTGCAGATACGTCCTTGACAAGTCGAATGCATTGGACATCGTTGTCAATCATGTTCAAGGAAGGTGGAGCAGGATCTGAAATGGCTCGATCAGGGCAACGACCTTGACAGTAAATAACGCACAACTCACACTTCCGGTAACTCAATCAATCGAAACGCGATCGACTCGCGATCGACGCCGTTACCTCGCACGTAGTGCAATTCTATAGACACACCTGTCATTAGCACAACATTTAATGAAAATATACTCAGAGCACATATCATAGTCAGTGATAACTCTCCGATCAATATGAAAGCAAATTTAACATCTCTGACATCAAGATGCGTGAGGATGGTTATGATGGTTATGTCGACGGGGGCATGACAAGGCTCTACAGCATAGGGAGGAGGTGAGAGAGGATTCTGGCATAGTGGAGAGTTGGGGGATATGAAAAGGGTGCAGGTGAGAAGCCAGGCAAGCTACCTTTTGAATGTTTTTGCAGCGGAGATTAGACAGAATTGATCGGAATTCAGGTAGAATACCCTTTTCGGCTCCTCCAGACCCATCATTCCTAGAATGCCGGGACCCTCACAACCTCGCTTGCCTTTACACTTGATCATCCAGGGACACATAAGCTTATTTTGACTAATAATGTGGCTTGCCTGCTTTCTGTGTGCAGCAGACTCATGACTCGGGGTGTGGAATTGCCTCAACATAGACAACAAATATGCTCTTTCTAACCAAGCAGTAGATGAGTTTCAAGAAATAATGCTGCACAGACTCACAAGGTAAGTTTCTGTGACAATGCTGGAAATAATGATTTCACGGAGATCTGTTTGTTAGCGAGGCTGCTAACAGACAGGGCCCTGTGAGATCATCCTTCCCAGCATCTATTCCACAGCTTCCCAGATTTCTGATGAGCACCGGGACCTGGAGACAGTGCAGGTAAGCGACAAACAATGGTGGCCGAAGCCATCAGATAAAAATAGAACATCAGCTAACTCATGCCAAGGATTGAGGTGACGTACTTTGAACATTCCGTGGACTATTGCTCTAACACTGGATTCTGTACTCACTCTCAAGACCTAGAAATTAGGTATTCAATTTTTGAAGCCAAGTATATTCGCCAAAATCCAAATCCAAACATTCCAACCAGCAAGGACAAGCCAATTTGGAAGTCAAAATATGTCAGGGTCCTGAGGCTCGGAGATTGGAGGGTCTCGAGTCCGGTAACTCTTTTACCATGCTCGATCAATTCTCATCTAAAATTTTAGGGATGCAGCGACACATGTTCGAATGGCTAAATTTATGTGGTGCATCAGATTTCCGCACCCGAGCATGGCTGGTCCATGATCTTTGAAATTCAGAACACCGTTAGGATGAACATTCTGACACATGAAAGATAATGGAAACCCAGAGTTCATGCCCATATTAGAGGTGTGTGTCTTTGGCTTCAACAGACAGAATGGTTTAATAGTTGGTGTTCGATAATAGAACTCTAAGTAATGGGTTGAAATGCACTGTGGGCATCACAAAATACCTACGAGACAAAGTTGCACCTATCGCTTCCAATATGTCTTAGCGGCAGGGTTGATGGATCCGATTTACACAGGAATAATACATACAGGGAATGATTGTGTTACAACGGATAGCAAGCATGTCAGCTTATCTGACAACTGACGTGGAAGCTGTGTACGAAACAAACTGTCAAGACATTCGAAGCCCGAGAAGAAGGGAAACAGGGAACTCTTACATCCGAGTCTGTGTAAACTTCCGGTGTGCATGTGAACTTTCCTTCGCATGGAGATGATTCCAAGAGGTGTGGTGCATCATCCGAGTGCATGTCTGAGAAGAGCATGCAGATCAACATAACAAAGCCGAAAGGAGGAATTCAGACCATGAGCACAAATGTGTCAAAATTAAAACCCATGGTCCGATTCACGCGATTCCATGATCCATCTGGGTATTGTTCTGCTGATCAAATACAACAATTGTGGTGAGAAGGGCCAGTGTAGCTGAAAGCATCGAGAATAGCGACTGGGTACCATGATCGGGTTGAAGCGGTGCAATCCTACAGTTGTAGTTCTTTAGTTTTTTTCTCAGGATGTCACGAGAAGGATTAATAACAAGTGCTCTTTGATTGCTCTGTCTTGGGATATACAAAATTGAAAGAAGTCAGTGTCGTGCAGAATGGTCGGGTTGAAGTGGTGTGATTCATCCAGTTATAATATCATGCGGGCTTTGGTTCAGCAAATTCTCTGGGGCCCCAGACTTGCATTTCCTGGTCATCATCAGCCGCGAGGTGCCAGGAACAGTGACGTGTGCGTCATCGATGGAGGAGATCTTGAGATTGTGCATCAAAATCAGTGTGGTCAAGATAGATCGTGTAGATTAATTAATCTAAACGACATGCAAGATCCAAAAATGTGCATCTAAGTCCAAAAGAGAACATGCAACGTAGTTGCATCGAATTGAAGGACCATTGTGTAGTCATATATTTTAGGTCGAGGACTGTCGTAGTGGGCAGTTTTGGCATAGTAGTGAGAGAATAGATGGCAGTGAAGGTATAAGACTGTGAATGTCACTGAAAGTATATGGACGTTGGCATTCCGGTGGATGCATGGGCAGGGAGAAAATAAAATACAAACAATCCAGGTGCATAGTGGTTCACAAAGAGATGGCACTACAATGCAGTTCTGTAGTATTTGTGAGTCATGAAAAGATGTGAAACGAAAGCGCACCAGTGGAATCCAGTCCGAGTAAGATTCAATCGAATATGGCTTCGTTTTTAGACGCATGCAAAGCACGAGGTAAATGAATTTGTGCATCGACGTAGGTGACGTTGTATGCCAGTTATTAGCCCTGAAGTTCTTATCGCGAAATTGCAGCGGCCAGCAAGCTATAATGGAAAAGTCAGATAGTGCATTTTTATCCCTCGCATTCTATTCCTAGCCCATGTAATTAAGAAAATGGGGATTACAGGCCAATGCTTCAGATTCCTCTCAGTGAAATGTGCAAGTCAAGGGCTGTCGCAATGGACGTTGTTCAGCAAGTCGAGCACGATCGCGATTTCAAATCTTTGTGATCACGATTATCGTGTCGCCCTTGCTCTCGACGACTACGGCACTCACTGCACATTCTTATACAAGGCGATTACATTCACTTTTCTTACATATTTTGCTTTCTGTTGTACTGCAAGCTCTGATCCCAATGCGTCCATGCACTTCTTGGGCTCAAATCATCCTCGATCTCCGACTTCAACACCCTCAGTAACATCGCAAGCCCCACATCTATACATGCTACTCGTACACATCAATTCATCAAAAAAATACTCTACTCTGTTTGAATCCCAAAGCTGTCATGGATAGGAGGTTCTGCAGATGCCATGACTCTCACAAAGGTACGGAAACTGCTCAATTAACAAGCAGGCGAAAATTGATCTTTCCCAGTGCTTCTGCATTTCAAACGCGAATCAACGTCTATGTACATGCGATCACACAGACACTGAAACGATGGAGCAGGAAGCCTAGCACGCTCCACTGCGAGCCGTGCTCATTGCGTTCGCAAGTTCTCGCAGAACGGCTGCCCCATTGCGCAACTCGAAGGAGATACGATGCACTGTGCATGCATCTCACGCTCATCGCACTGGGAATCTGATGTCAGGGCTGTAGAAATGGAAGAGGGAATGGAGGTAATGAACTTCTTACATGCAGGCTATTTCTTGTCTCTGAACTCACGCGATCGCATAGTTTCCCCAGGGTCTTCATCTGGCCGCCACTCCTGAATGCGCCCAATTGCGGGATTCTGCACCTGCAATCCTCACGCCACATCTCAGCGCATCCGGTACGAATGATCTCACAGCCGCGACAGCCCGTGCTGCCATTCCTCTTCCCATCGTCGTCCATGCAGAAGCACCACCCGAAGAATTCGAATCCTACGCGTGCAAGACTCTATGCAACTCGGCATTTGTATGCAGTGCAGCAGCTAGTGGACATCAAGGAGAGAACTTGACAATGAAGGGAGAGGATAGCAACATAGAACCACGGGGAGAGCTTCGGAGAGGAAAGGTACGTGTTCCAGCCCCTTGGTGCGGCGAACTTGTGTTTCCTTTTGCTGATGACTCTTTCTCCAGGGAATCTTCGCAGTTTTCGGCATTCCACTGCTCTGGTGTGGTCTCGACGCTCTCGTTGTTCAGGCGTCAAAACGGATAAATGTACATCCTGACATTCAGAACATTTTCACTCGTATATTCACTTCAGGTTCATCTTCAGAATCTAGGAAGAATTCTGCGTAGACGCGTTTCGAGATGATCGGGACTTTGGCGGTAACCGATCATGGGGAGTGCCAGGGTCCATCGCTAATTGCAATGACGGCACTGTGTATGTTTATTCTGTTTCCCTTTCGTTCTGATTCTTACGTTTCTATCTAGGCGAAAATGTATAAAAGGTGTCGGGAGATTATCCAACTCCCCATCACCTTCCTTCCCTGCCTTCCTTCCTCCCATCCCATCCTCCCCTCCCCTCCTTTTCCTTCTCATCGAGATTATCCTCCCGCCATGTCCCCTCCTAGCATCTCTGGTCGGCCTCCACCGGTTCTATTACTCGTAAGTTTTCCTGTCCGTTCATCATTGTTTGCAATCCTCACAGCATGTTTTCCACAGCTATCACAGTGTCGGATTCCCTTCTGGTCGGCGGCTTCAATCGAGAGGGGCAAGGTAAGCAACCGCCACCAAAATCCAGTAAGCGATGTAGCTAACGATGTCCGGTGTGCGCTGTGTAGGACGTCATTTATTCGTTGAACCAGTCCCGAATGCGGAGCCATGTCGGAGACATGCATAGGACGATGACAAGGAGAAGTGGCGAATAGTACATCTGAACGAGACCAGAAACGGCACCAGTAAGTGCCAATTATGATGATCACCTTCTGTTTTGCTTACGGATCAATTCTTTGTATTTGTAGTCTCACCGTTACTGTATTTAATGCCTGCGCTGCTTGTATCGTGACTAGCAGCTTTTTGCTATCAAGAGCACCCCACTGCTCTCGACGATTTAGGTTGCGAGCGTTCTCCGTGACCACAAAGGTAAATAAATGTATTTCACAGAGATGTCTGCTAATTCAAATGTAGGTCGTATTACTGTCGCTCGTCGCTGTACGCTGGCTCTCGCTGCGCACAATAGAGATATGGACTGTGGGAGACATGAGAGGCATGGACTGGGAGCTGAGCACACGAGGCTTTACAGGAAGAGGTAAGTATCATTATCAATACACAACGCGATCTTTTGCTAACAAATCTCGACGCCGCCCGCCCTCAATCTGCTCTCGACAATTTGGCTTGCAAACGTGTTGCTTCGCAACCATGAAAGGTAAGCAATGTCTTTCCCAGGAGATATCTATGTTGATACAAATGTAGCTCATACTACTCTCGCTCGTCACTCTATGCTGGCTCTTGCTGTGCACGATGGAGATACGGACTGCGGGAGATGCGAGAGGCAGGGATGGGCATAGACTGGGAGCAGAGCACACGAGGCGGTGCGGAGACGAGGTGAGTAATGTTGTTGACACACAACGAGATCTAACAAATTTGAACTTATTGTAACAGGCTTAATTACCCATTTGACACAACGAGCGGCACCCCCCGCCTCCGCATCTCGTCCCTATTGTCAGTGTACTCCAGAGATACAGATAGTGGGCGACGGTAAGACAATGTGTTGGGTTCAGAGGACGGCAGGTTGGACGAGACGGCGCGTAAATGAGGTGAGCGTTGTCATCGCTGGTGTACGGGGTCCTTCATAAACTGAATATAATCAAACCCAACAGGTATTCTTTGCTCATTTGACGCGACGAGCAGCTCTTATTTACCGCCTCCCTCCTCTTGCCATCATGGGCTATCATGACAACTGGCTCACGAGATATGTAGTCCACCCTCTAGAATAGTTGTGAGCTCCATAGCATGCCACCCACGGCATGCACCTGCCATCGAAGAGGTAGCCGGGGATTTTTCTGACGGCCTAATGAAGATGGCGTCTGCAATGGGTGGCTTGTGTCTGCAACCGTGCCTCCTCCCACTGTCAGGGATTCACCATGGCCGCGTAGGCTAGTGTAAGGGCGATGTCAAGAACTTGCCAGCCCATTGTTCATCCTGCAAGTAGGCTGGGTTGTCGTGGCAGATATCCTGTGAGCAAACACTGTCTGTCATGACTGTGCTGATGGCAGCAATCGTTCCAGAACAACGCTGTTTCACCGCTGTCATATATTCCAGATGGGAGGCAGAGTACCCGACAAAGGAAATCAAGGAACGCACCCAGGTGTGTGCTGTCAGTGACAATGCCTATGATAAATCGTGCTAACAGAGAGAACGTTGCGGCGGCAGCTGTTCGATGCGACTAGCAGCTCTTATCTACCAAGACAATGCCTCTTCCTCAAGCATTTCGTGCAACCCCATGCGCAACTGTTACCGGACACCGTGCTTGATTGTTGTCGGCGGCATGCTTGTTGAATGGCATAGAGAGGAAGGATGTGTGTATACATGATAGCGTGGTGTTCTAGGGTGCCGTATGATCGTGTCTCGTGTTGTATGTAGAGCCGTGTAACAAGTACTTCAAATATATATGCTTTGTGTGCCTCATGATGTATACGAAGTAATCGATCGAGAATCGATGAATTCACATGTATTGTTGTAGCAGTGTTCCCCAACATCGAGCTTGATCTACCGGCTGTATGTACATGAGTTTGCATACCCCTACTAGTAGTTTCGCGGACTTTTCTTTCTATGCAGCTCTGCAGGCAAGTGTACTCTATTCGTACATGTGTTTCGTTACACATTATGCAGACCCTGATCTTGGTACCGCTTTCTCGCGTCTTTCTTCGGGTCGGATACTCAGTGCGCAATGTTTTCGGAGACCTCCAACAAACGAAACCCAACCTTGCTTTGGCAGCAGGCATACAATCAAGAACCTTTGACGCACATCCCCCCAAAACGCGCGTCACGACGAAATTCAGAATGTTGGCTTGAGGAACCATACTTACAAAAGGCTAACCTTAGGGCTACATTTCGCTCCCCACCGACCCCACCCTTATATTTTCCGAAAACTTTAACACATCCAGCCACCACAACAACAACAACAACAACACAGGACATAATTACACGCAAACCCTTCCGAGCCGCAACACGGCTCCCCCGAACCCAGACACATTCCCGCGCACGGCATCGTTCCCGTGGGCGGTCTTCAAGTCCCGAGTAACGCCGGCACGAGGTACGGTCAACAACAGCAGCCCCAAGGACGACGTATCTGCCAACACGACAGTCCCTACCCAATCTGCCGCCATCCCCACCCCACCCGCTGCATCCAGCCCAAAGCCGTCGGTGTCGGTCCTCGTGCGCAAGACGAGGCGCGTGATGGTACTGGGGATGACAGCGATGTTGGGGTTTATCAGACGGTGGCAGGAGATCCACATGGGGTGAAGGCGAGGAGCCGTTCAAGGTAAAGGACATT
>JABCKG010000407.1:0-10571 GCA_018851835.1 Hypsizygus ulmarius | reverse complement strand
GGAAAGTGGATATAACAGGAAGGTTGGGTATAACAGGAAGGTGTGACCGTGGAAAAAGGAGGTTGTATTTACTATATAGATATAATAGTTGAACACTGAATATTGAACACTCACCTTAAATGAGCCTGGACTTTCCTGACTCATTTCAGTCTAAAATGTGATACATCTTGTCATAATGGGGGTAAGTGAGGTGTAGCCATACCATTCATAGTGAAAAGTCAAGTTTAAAGTCGATGCATGCTGGGGATTTGGTCCCAGCCAAGATTCAAAGCCTTTCAAAGCACGAACTTCCAGTTTTAGTCAGTGACAGTCACGCCTGGTCACATACATGGTGTTTACCGTTTTGTTTACCGTTTATTTACCATTTGGGGGGTCTCGTAAACTAAACGAAAACATTAAACGGTAGTACCGTTTACAAACGGTAAATAAACTAAATGGTTGGAGCCTTACTGTGGAGGTATTTATGTCGTGATGTGCTTGACTCCATCGATATTGGATTGTGCAGCGCGTTATGCGTGGCAGCAGGATTGTTGCTACTTCTTCTGAGAATTGCACGGCGGTAGACCTGCATCCTCTTTCGCTAGGTGGAGATTTGGCTCGATACTCATAGGAGTTGTATACGAGGAGTGACGGCCCGGAAAGACGTTTTGCCTAGCCGGAAATTGGCGAATGTTCTTACATAAAATTCTTCTGGGAGGTTTTGCGGCTTGCCAACGGCAGTAGTATGAGGGGATACATATTTTTCGATGCTTCTTCCCCCCTCTGCAATCAGATGAGAAAAGAAATCTGCTGCATTTTGCTGGGCTGAGACAAGTGCCACGAAGTGTATTCTAGCGTATCTGCTAACATCTTAGAAAAACATGCAGTATCATGGAACATATGCGACCAAAAGCACATTGACGACGAGCTTCTCCAGCTCCCCTTCAGAAACGAAGTACACCCGCTCCTTCCCAACCACCGGTGTCGGCATATTCCAATCGGTCAGAATCGTGATATCCGCGTCAGTGAGCGAAATCGCTCCGCTGTCCTCGACCCTCGACCGCAGGTTGTCCACCTCATCATCATCAATGTCGGAGTAACTGCTGCCAATATGAAAAGGGCCACGGATCGGCGGAACAGGTGTGCGGGCACCATTCAGCACCCCCAAAGGCGTTCTTCCTGGTACGAGGCTTTTCAGTTTGGCGCCGGCGATGTCGTCGCCGAAGAATTCGAGCGTGCGGTCGACGGGCCAGATGTATCCTCCCGCACTCCAGTGTAGCTCTGGAGACAATTTATATAGCTTGATTGCGTGAAAGAGAAGCGAGTCTCCTCCTTTGAGCTATACGAACAAGGTAAGAAAGGGGACGAGTGCGAGAAGGGAAGAAGACGAACCAGAGGAATAAGAGACTCCGCCAGCGCTTCTGCGGGATTCACAGCATAATCGTAATTCAAATAGAAGGCAATTCTGCGGCCACGAGACATGTTCAGGACTGGTGCGAGGAGATCAAGGAAATCATCGCTAGGATGAATGAGGCAATCTGGATTGATAGTCGAAGGGCCAAACGTCCGCAGGAATACGCCATATGACATCGATATCCGGCAACCCCGCTGCACAGTCTCCACTTCGTACTCACAGTCAGGGAGGAAAGCCGTCCATTCAATATCACCATTCTTTCCTCCCCTTCCGAAGTACTTATCGTGAGTTCCATCTGGGCCCCGCACAACGAGCGCGCCGCCTCTGAAGCGCACGGGAAGAGTCACGATAATGGTCGCGGACCGACCGTCATTCCTCAAAGAGTGAGGTTGGGGATCCATGCGCCCGCCGCCCCCGACAACCTCCAGCTTGTCCTTCATCGCTGTGAGGTAGTGTCCCGGTGGTAGATTTGGGAACAGGCTAGCTCGCACTGCATCGAGGATGGGGTGGTTGGCGAGATCCAACGTCGAATTGATGGGGAGATTTGTCGGGTAGAATAAAGATTCGCGATCTGGATAATCCGCGAACTCGGTCGTTTGATGAGGCCTACAGGCAGCGATGAGGACATCGAGGGCTGGAGGTGTATTGTAGTCGACGTCAATGGGGAAATCTAATGAATGCGTGATGCCGCTCTGTCGATTACAAGAGGTGAGTTCAGGAGAATCTTTTCGGGGGTAGGAGTACCTTTGAACGGAAAAACAGGACCAGCTGCGAGGAGTCCAAGGGAATACGCCCACAAACAGAGAATGGGCGGTTCCGTGCACCCAGAAAACGAGAGACATAATCGCGGAAGACTAGATCCTCTTCGAATCCTGGGTCACCGTGATCCATAGATCGACGACCCCCGGATGATGAAGTTGACTTGGGAACTCTTTCGATCTGAAAGTCAGAGACGCTGGCCGATCGATGGTATTGAAGGCCATCGGAAGAGCGACTGGTGCCAGACGGCGTTGGAGAGCCTACACGACTATTGGCCAGTGAACGCGATGAGATCATCATGGTGATGAATGAGGGAGATATAGTAGAAAAGGCTTTGCACTTAGAAGTATATCCTGGAGGGGACCCTAACACGATGCAGAAGCCTGGTGACGACAGACGATAGAATGGTCAAAGTACGCCATGCATTCGCAACGTGTTCGATGATCAGATTAGCGAGGGACCATGATCGATGCCAAAAGGAATTCAAGGCCGTTGGGTGGTGCATGTTAGATCTGCTGACCTCTCTATTGTTGCCCTTATCACCGAACAAAAGTGAAGGACGAAGGCGACTCAGGACGCTTCCTGAACAAGGCAGGACAAAGCCAATCAACTGTTTAACCATAAGAGCTGATTTCTTGTATCGTTCGTGCCTAGAGCTGCCTCGTTATGCAGGTCATGCCTGAAGTCCCTGCAAGTCACTTGATCAGGATAAGAACGCTTCTCCCATCATGAAACTACGCACGTCGATTCTGTAAGACATAAAGACAGTTGCGAAGAAGAAAGAAGGATGCAGCGCGACCACTCAACATGGTTAACACAACTTCGATTACGGGGCGTCATTAAATAAGGTTGTGCAAGAAGAATAATGATACAATGAATGACTGCGTCTTTTCTGTGAGGATGGGTGAATGGATCCTCCGAGAGATGAGTTTAGCTTAGTTACGGGGTAGGGAACGATATTGTACTGAAAGTCCTGGTCCATGGAAAGCTGTGACTTCAAAGTGAAAATGACATCGAGTCACGGTCGTCAGCCCAGAGACGGGCCCATTCTAAACTGAGCCTATAGACAAAAACTAGCCGCCATGATATCAGATCTCGATAACCTGAACAGGATTTGCAAATGGCATACCTTCCATATCAAGGGTTCTTCCCATTGTTCTCTTCCAATGTTTGCCTGCTCTAGCTATTCTCTTCAACCGCCGGTCGCCTTCAGCGGATCTTCGCAGTTCAGCAGGCGCATGCTGATATGTTGAGTTCACAGCTTCCAGAGCGGCCCGTGTACCGCCAGAGAAGTACGCGTGTATGTTGTATATCTCTCTGTACGACGATGAAAGGGGAATGAAATGCACCCTTAACGATCCAACAGTAAGTTCGGGTAAATTACTTAGAGGATAAGGAAGACTACACACCAAGGTTGGATCCAATCGCTGAAGTATTCTTCATACACTGAAGCCTTGATAGGCACGCTATCGCTAGCGAGGAACGACATGAACCTTCCACTGTAGCCCATGCCGTCTATATCCAGCAGGTACTTGTACGACCAATGCTTCCCAAGTGGTACTGAGTCCGCAAAGCGATGCGCTTCCATGAGTGCCTTGAGACCTCCTGGATAGCCCTGGGCAGCGACGGCTTTCACAAAGGCAACGTCCATGATTTCTTCGTTCATGCCCGCAACCGGGACGGGGGCAGACACATAGTTGTTGGTAGAAGGAGGGTCGGCGAAGGTGACAGTGCGATTGGCTGAGGATGTATCAGATGACATACGGAGAAACCTAATATGAAAAGGAAAGGATAAAGAAGACAGTCAGCTTCAGAAACATCAAAAGAGTAAATCGAAAAGCTCACCTGTGCCTTTGGTATTGGGGGGAGAACCCAGGAGGATGACTTCCTCCACCTGTCGTCGCACCTCTCCAAAAGATTTTATCCGACTTGTGATCCCAGGGCACCTCCATGTCGTCAACGTCCTTTAGCTCCAGGTTGATTGGATCCCAGCCATATGTGTACCTCTTAGTGCTCCCATAGTAGTAATGGCTCGGAATTCTGATGTCTGAAAACCCTTGGGCCTGGGCTGGACTGAAAATGGGGTACAGAACAGGGATAGTGCGCCAGTCAGAGAAGAAATGGCCCTGGTTATAGTGCTCATAGGGCCTTGAGCAATAATCGACAGTTGAGGCCGATGTTGTGGCAACGAAAGAGAAATCGGAGCCGGGGCTGTCCGAATCTGGGGACAAGTAGTTGGTAATTTGATTGGTGAAGGCATTACGGAGGGAGCTGAAGAGTCGTCGGGCTGTGGAGGTAGGAGCACATGTCCGACGCCAGGCTTCCCAAACGGTGCCGTCAGTTGACCAGTCAGCGCGGAATGGACCATTGAGCATGGCTTCAACACCAGCTGTCGCAAGAAATTAGATCGCGCACGACAGCGGGTGGTAATTCTTACCAGATGAATCTTGAAGAGTAATATTGGGATATTTTCGATGCTCCCATGGAATCAAAATGCGTCCTTCGGCTTTAGTATTGACTGGGAAATCCATATCTGGGAGCTGGTAGTATATAATTAACAGGTGTTAATGGATCGAAAATAGGAAGCATACTGTGTGTACGAATTTTCCCATCATAGCTCGAAAGCCAGACGCCCGTGCGCTGACCTCCGAGTCTTTGAAGTCACTGTTGATGTTTACCACTGTGGCTTTGCCACCTCTCAAACGAACGAGGTTTACAGATGGTAGTTCTCCGACCTGCTTAAAGTAAGCAGTTTTCTAATGCATAACGAAAAATGAAGCTCACCTGTACTGCGCGTCTCCTGAGCTCCTCTCCTGACAGCTCCCAAAACGGAGCCAAATCTGCGATTAACCCATCGTACTCGTCAACCATCTTCACGTCATATTTCTGTGCGAACTTCCACCACTGGTCGAATCCTTTTGGAGGGTCGCGGTGATATCGTTTCTTGTATTCCGTCACGGCTGCCTTCAGTGTCTTGCTCTGCCCGGCCAACTTCTGTCGATATTTATTTTCCGCTTCCTCCATGAGTTTCGGAATTGGGTGTTCCTTGATAGTGCTCGTCCGTCCGTCCTTCGAAAATGGCAGGATCGAACTAGAGGCAGGTATCCACTCCGAGGGTTCGGGATACGCAGTCAATTCCCGATGGTTATGCCCCGCAAAAAAACCGGCCTGCATGAAGGCAATGATGACACAGGCCATGAAGATATATCCGCCATTACACCCCAGCGGTTCACGCTTTTTAGCGGCGCGCATAGTAGCTGTATTGACAACAGCACCGTCGGTCGCTCTCTCTATATCTTGATGAGAGTCAGAATTGAAACGTTGAACGACTGACAACAGGCGTGTCGATTTGTCGTTGTTTGCCATCAACGCCGTTGGCAGCTCGAATATCTTTTTGAAATCGAAGTCCGAGTTGTTCAACGTTCGGCAGTTTGGAGGGAGGCGAAGAGTGTAGAAGAAGCGGTTAAAAGCTTAAGCGTTCGAAGTCTTTCCGACTCTCGTCGCTGACGCACACTGTACACACCATGATGAGTCCATAATGGGTTATGAATGTTACGTTAACAATGACACTGAGGACGCATCACCTGATAAGAAAAGGCTAGAAAAAGGTCGTCGCACCCTGTCGCACCATGCCACCAATTGCGCGTTCTAAAGGTTGCTTATAGTCCTCGTCTCCCCACGGCCTTGCGTCTTTTGACAGGTCATGGGCATTAGGTGTCACATCTTTTGTTGAACAGGCCAAACAATGTCGCTTCCATGGCCCGTGGGGAGGCACTCACGACGTTGCCGATCTTCTCGCACACCGGGGGGACTGGGGTCGTGCCCTATGCCTCACCTTATATTTAGATGATCATGAAGTCTCCAAACCTTATCGAGGATGCCGAATCCAACCTACCATCTCCAGGTCCTGGTCCGGAAAGGCCAAATGTCACTCTGGTTTCTGTAACAGGTGGACACCTATAGCGCTAGTCATCCATAATTGTGACTATCTTGCCCTGTCGTTTCCTTCTATCTCAGAACTTGCGCGTTGTGGGCCATGGCAGAATCTAGGATTCCAATCAAAGAAGAGGGCCCTATCAGAACCGACGGATTCGGAGGCGATTGAGTTATTACGATCGACAAGGACCTTGGGAGGCAAGTAATTGAGAAAGTATCATTCCCATTGTCACTCAGCCGCGGCACCTCCTGAGAAGAGTCTTTTTAAACTGGACAGGCCATCGGTGTGCGGTTAAGGTTGGATCGACGCGTTTGACGTTAGACTGGTTTGTAGAGGCAAGCTTAGATCACTTCCGGTGATTCGCTATCGTTTCAACGCGTGGCGTTTTAAGCCACCGAGAATGGGCCATAGCCCAGGCTTGCACTTGCAGTGGTGGACGAAGAGAAATGGGACTGGATCGCGGTGGTCTCTCCGCTGATCTCTAAAACGACGTTGCATGCGACGAGGAAAGCTGGCTTTTTGTGAGATGAAGTAGAAAATGGATGAAAAGAAAGCACATTCCAATCGGATACATAAGAAACGTGCCGTACAACTCCTTTTCAGCCTCGCGTTCGTCACGCGACTGTTTGGTCTTCCCTTCCATCAGCTCAGAACTGAAGGGCGCAAGAGCGGAATATATATAGTTACAGTACCTTTTTTGGAAACGGCACCTTCATCGGTACCACCTTTGACCAGGTCAAACAAGATTTAGAGAGATACAGCATGACTTCAGCTGGAAATGTTCGACATTTGTCAAGGCCTGTCAAGGACGCACAGCCTACTAAATTGGTTGTTGCCTGATTTAAAGTGGAGTTTCAACGGCGCGTCAATGTCGTTTGCTCTCACCGTAAGGCTTAGCTCACCGTTGACTGGTATCCTTAGACTCCTCCTCGTAAGTAGACTGATCCGCGAACCTTGTCCTGGGCACTTTTCGCGAATATTTGGATGCCTTCGATACGCATCGTTTCAATGATTTGTGTCATCCTCTGTAGAGCTATGTACTGTATACGAGGTCTATGGCCGCTATAAGGATCCACTGCCTTGTGTGCATGTTTCGGATATTTGATCTTTCCTGATAGTAAACCCCAAGACTTCTGGTAAGTTGAGGCTTTGAACTCATCGATTTCAAGGACAAAATCATTTGAATACTTACTTCCCTTGAAGAACAAACTCGAGGCATAACTACGATTGTCATGTGAGTGGCAAATCAAGGACGATGAGGTTCGAATCATTCGCCTGCTGCCCTAATTCTTTCGTGCTGCCTAGCCAATTGACAAACCCGAACGATTTGGTCCACATGTTTCCAAAACTTCTTTCCACCTTCGTCGGTTTGCGCGCATCGCAAACATTGTAGACATGGGAATATTTGATCGATGTAACTGGCCACTTGCGGTGCAAAATCAACATCGATAGTTTTGTCGCTGGCAATGATAAGGGTGTGAAGTCCATGGGACGTAAGACTGGTCTCCATAGAAGTAGAGATTTTCACGACTCGTTTGACTTGTATTTGAAGCACTGTCATACTAGGACAGATCTCCGCAAATACCTGTAGTGCTTCAAGTGTGAGCTTATTTTTGTTAGAGGCCATTCCGTCCAGAGGCAAGTGAAGTTCGTGTATGCCACGGACTGCGTGTGCCAAGTCTGAAACCTGGCTTGACAGGAATGTTTGTCCCTGCAGCCGAAGACACTTCAAGTTCGGGAGTGTGGAAAGGTGGGGGAATAGTGACAGGAACCATGATGGACCCCCCAGGCCAATCAAGTGCAAGGAGCGTAGGGACAACGTAAAGTGACTGCTGATGGTTGAAAAGAGGGTTTCCCAATACGCATGAGGCACGGGAGTCTTTAAAAGAAGCGATGTCGTGATGACCATAGTCTCAATTGGTCCACCAGCCAAATGCTTAAAATACGAAGAGATTGTAGAAATCGATCCGTTGATTCTCAGATACTTCAGTTTCGGGAAATTGACGTCGGCAAAGTCTGAAGGTAGTGGAGGGGAGTGTTTGACGATGTATATCAGGCTCTCCAATGATGGAAGGGCACCAATGTGGCCGAAAAGTCCAGGATCCATGGTGCTGCAAATCTCTAAGGAGATCAACTTGTTGAATTGCATGATACAACGTGAGGACTCCTGCGACATCTCTCCACGAAAACTTAGACTTCGAACTCCGTTCGCCTTTTGTCCAAGTGCAAATAAGAATGGTTTTATCATCTCATTATCTGTGGTCAGATTTTCGAGGTTGACACGCTCGAGAGTCGGAGAGAGGACGAATGCGACATTGGGCGTGGACAACTGAGTGACTGAAAATGCATGTAGAGTTTGCAATGTCGGAAGCAGCGGGGTGGTTGTCGGTAATAGCTGGGCTAGTTGGATATATGTAAGGGGAGAAAGATCCGGGGTAGATGTACAGTAAGAGTGAATTTCTTGATCCTTCGGGCATATGAATTTAATCGGTCCATGTCTTGATCGGATATGGCGCCGTAAAGGACCTGTTCGTGGTCTCATTAGATCTGACTCCATTATAAGATTCATAAGGAGAAGAACTGACATAAGCGGTACCCAATAGCTCCAAAGCCGGTAACAGCTTGAATAGGGGAAGAAGCGTATCCATGGACATCCATAGCGAATCGAGCGCTGGGTCAAGAAAGGATTTGCATGTCTGGGCAGCCTGAAAAAGATGTTTCTTCGATGTTCGAGCCTCGTCAGAATCAGGACCAGCATTAAAGTATTGGAAGACGATTGTAAGGATATCGAAGTTGCTGAGCACAGGGTGCAAGGGTGGGTGTGGATCGTAAGGCTCAGACAGTAGAGGAGTTGGGGACGGCAGTTCCTCTGCTTTTTCGTGGATGGTAGACATTAAGCTCGATGAGTGTCCGAAATGGCTCTTGATCAGAGGAGAAAAGATCAGAACGTCGTCCGTGCATCATGACTTGCCTCTAAGCGCCTTGTGGCCTCGTGGGATGAGAAGCAGAAACGAGAGGAAACCTCATACGCGACTAATAATCTGTGTCATAGCAATTCGTCTCAGCGAAGTCAGCGTTTGTTTTGTAATTTCATATATGGATATCCCATTCCAGAGATTCACGCGTTTGAGCTTGGATTGCACAGCTGAAGGCAGGTTTTGAAGGTTTGAGGTGAAGTTAACCAGTGAAAATACTTGTATGCGGCGACCGCGGTTCCAGATCCGATCGGTTGCAAGCTCTACTAGTAGCCAAACTCAGCCAAATACAGTGCTCGTCTTGCATACTTACTGTTACTTCCAAGGTCACCTGGACGTCCTGTCTAAACGCTCTCAACAACCATGTTCGATTACTACAAGTAGCGAGTACAACCTTCATTGTTGTAGATGGTGCGTCGTTATATAAAGTCAAGAACCAGTCATTGACTCATTGATCAGTTCTCACGCCAGCTCTTAACTTAGGTCCAACGAGTCCGGCGAGTGACTATCGTTCGTCGAGTGACTGTCGTTCGTTTGACGTTCAATCAATATCGAGACCTTGCCGCCTTTTACGCTCAAACTCGAACAAACGCCTTTACCATGGCCGAACGTCCCATTAGCGTATTCTATACATACCCATTCACCCCAGCTTCTCGACAAGCTCTCGAAACCCTTCTTCCAGACGCCTCGGAATGGCTGCCCTTTACCTTCATGCCTGACGACAACAGGTACCACGGTTCATCGCCCGCTCAGCTCTTTCAACTCTTGGGCCACACTTGGCCCGAACACCCATTCGTTATCATCGCTGATCGGCAAACTGCTGCCGAAATCGATGCCTCAACCTCCCCGACCGTCGTCGTCACGGCCTCGTGGCAGATCACACTACGCGACGAATGGGACCTTTACGATGGAGATGAAGACCTGGACACGATGTCGGAAGCCCATAGAATCGCGTTCCTCCGTGAGCTTGCGGAAGAGCGCGCTAATCAAGAGGCGCAGGAGAGCGGTGGTGAGGAGTGGTTTTGGGAACCCAATTCAGGGCAGCGTGGCCTCGACGCTGTCCTGTGGCAGGTGAAGAGTGTCAGAGCTGATTTGGCTGGCATGGCTTATATCTGCATGGTGTATGGTGTCAAGGATATCAGGGATATGCACCTCTATGTCAGTTGTCCTCAATCCGTGGATTTTCTCTCGCTGATTTGTTCTTTTTGTTCTCAGTTCAAACAAATGGCCGATTCTACTGGCGGAGTCTTCCATTCGCCTTAAGGTCTCGTAGCGAAGCGTGAATATTGCGTATAATATTTCATGGCCATTTCATCCGATACTAGTAGAGCGCTATGACTCACCTTCTCGTTCTTTTGGTTTCATCCTATGATATATTTTCTCGATCATGCCAGTCGATCATGCCAGCCATTGCCCTGCTTTTGTCTGCAATGTTTGACGTTTCGACTAGAATTCAAAAACTTGTCGAAATGGATGTGAGAATAGCGTTCAATCCATTTCAATTCTA
>JABCKG010000406.1:0-10615 GCA_018851835.1 Hypsizygus ulmarius | reverse complement strand
GATGCCTCCAAAGATAGGAAACATACCAATTGTTCCAAACAAAAGCAAGAGGGGGCATATCATTGCCAAGCGATTCTTGAAGAAGATGACCTAAGCCCTCCAAATGACAACACTATCAGTGATGATTGGCTTCAGTTATGGGGATTCCAAGTCAGTGTTCATTGACATATTTCTTTGAGAATAAAGGAGATGTGTTTTACACCATCAAAGTTCCAGCCCACTCACTAATCAATGCCATTGTGAATGTTTTGTGGTTGGCCACATCCAGCTGTTCCTTCAGAGGCACCTCAAAATTTTTTACCATCAGCTTCCAGACTTGTATTATAGCGAACACAGTGTGTGCAGCCCAATTGACTGTTGCCATTACAAAACTGATTACCACCAATACAGACATTGCCCGAGTTGAGCGAGCCCCAAGGCCCCGCCATCTGTAAGAATCCTAGTCATATGTATGAACATGTCACATTCAGCTTATGCACAGAAGTGAAGCAATTCTGATATAGCAGAGGAGAATAAAAACACCTGCTCACGATCCAGTCAGCATATGGACAACATCCCTCAGGTGTAAGAACAAACCCTGGAATATTGCAAGCATAATAATTCCATAAAAACTTTCAATGACTACTAGACCCATGTTCTGGAGAAGGGCATTTGGTTGAGACATGACAGCATCAGTGGGGAAGAAGAGCTGACCAAGTCAGCAGACTTGGACAGGGGTTAAATATGTGGGGCAATTACTATAGCAGGCATTACGGATGCTGGGGGAGTATTCTTGTTATCTCATGATGTGTTGAGTTCTGGTTGAGAGTGTATGTAGGAGTGAACTCATGCTTGATCAACAAGATCTGAGGGACTCTGATAGGAGCTGTGATTACAGATATAGAACATCATTGGTACCTTGCTTGCGATGGAAACAACTGAATACAGATTGAAAGCCTATATCGACTCCAGTAGCCCGAGTACCATTGAGATGAACAGTAGTCATACAATAAAAGCTAGTGGCAAAGTACGTTCTTTTCGAATACAGAATGGATAGATCTCACGAGAGTGGACCACCTCATGTTTAGTACATGCAGCTGCAGCTGATCCTTCAAATCTGCTATATATACCACCAATCAAGCAAGATCACAATGCAAAATGAACATAAACCTAGCCATATGATGCCATTTGTCATGGTCGAAGCAATGGCCCAGCTGCTCAGCTGCCATGGCATGGGATCTACATCAATCAATCACCTTGTATCTCGACAGCTCAGAACGGGGCAGCAGTCCTTGGTTGCTATTTCTCCATGTCCACATCAGCACTTCACATCTTTCTCAAAGGCAACCACTTCTGCATCTGCACTATTGTAATGGAATCAGGCCTTATTTAGGTAGTTTCTAGCACAGCCACTTCCTTTAGCTTTTAACCTTATACCGCCGTCCCTACGCCTGTGTAGTCGCCTTTTCTTGCTATAGAACTGGGTCATACATACTTGGGGCATCGTAAGGTCTTCTAGCTCAAGTCCTCTTTACATTTTTTTGCGTATCCAGCCTCTGTGGCCTGCCACTGAGGCTATAGTGGAGTCTTGGCTACACACAACAACTCTGCTTTCCTCTGAGCTTTCTGGGACTTTTACCACTCTACTGGGCTCTCTTCTAGTTCACATTTGGGCCCTGGTCATTAGTGGAAGGAATTGGAGAGGTTTGGGTAGGAGTTGGATGTGCTGAGGGGAGGAACTGATGAGCTGGCACACATGTTTGGGCATATCTCCAGAACGAGAGGGTGCGATTTTTTCATTCTTTTTGCACCTGAAAGCCCTCATTTCACTGGTCCTGTGGATATCTGGATGGACCCACCACCACCACCTCCACCCTCATTTTCGAATTCTTTCACCATTGTCACAATATCTCGGCAACCGCTGCACCGATTTCTTCGAAACCTAGTGCGTTGGAAAGCCCTCATTGAACACTTTCTGATGCTATAAGGTTTGGAAAGTTTTATGCAGCCATTCATGTTTGGTGCCCCATTCGATGTTTTTCACATCTACCCCCTCACCACCTATCACCACCTCTATTCTGGGATCGTTCTGGGCTAGTCTACATCGCATTTTAGGCCCTTTTCCATTCCCTCCCTTCCTGTCAACTCCCCCATTGTGGTTGTCTCAGAATCTGGGATTCTTTGTTGGGGTGCCTCTGGCTGGCATCTCCCTATGTGCACAGGCACGGTGCGTGGAAATTATCCACCACCCACTATTCCTGGTGGATCCGACCCCCATTCACCTCCACCATGTCTTCATTTGACACTGGACACCACTCGTTGCATACGCATCTCCTGATGTGTGCAAGCAGATTCTTGAGGAGGCCTTGGTAGCATGTACCATTCGCACCTACATGCCTCACCTGTATCACCATGGTACCTGGGCCTATCATATGGGCCTAAGGGTTGAGACCTTTGCGGTAATCCTCAGAGCTAGTTTTCACTCAGAAAACAACGTGATTTGCCATCCCGACCTCTTTCCTTGCCTGGTTTCAACTCATGACACCAATCCTTCACTTCAGTTCAATCCACGAGTGCACGTCTTGCCGCTAGGGCATTTTTGTTCAATCCATGGACATCACGTGCTCAAACCACTAGAATTGTTTCAGACTCATGAACTCTCCAGGCCATTATGATTTATAGCGCGTCAGCCCACACCAAGTTCTTTTAGTACTTGCCATCTACCCGACTTGCTTTTTGCTCAGCTGCCTACCCTCTTTTTTTTTTTTAGAGGGAGAAAAGGACATATATGGACCCCGGCACCAATTTTGGAGGGGCATATAGGAGGGATATCATGGATGATAGAAGGGATATCATGGACGATAGGAGAGGATATTCCTAAGCAACTGAGGACTGACCAGAAGGAATGGATGAGGACGGACCACAGGGAGCCAAAATATTTTTTTCTTTTGGTTGGGATTGTGGATACAATCTGAAGAGGGGGTACGGAATCAGGCCTTATTTAGGTAGTTTCTAGCACAGCCACTTCCTTTAGCTTTTAACCTTATACCGCCATCCCTATGCCTGTGTAGTCGCCTTTTCTTGCTATAGAACTGGGTCATACACACTTGGGCATTGTAAGGTCTTCTAGCTCAAGTCCTCTTTACAACTATTCTCAGTATCCCTGCTTTCGAGTAAGATCGTAGTCTTGGTCAGAGGCACTGCAAACGATAGGAGTCTGGTTATCACTGGCTGTACAGAGGCAGTGTGCATGTGGATGTGCAGACTCTTGATATCACTGTCACTGAAACCACAGATGTCAATGAAGGCACTCGATATGATAATAACTTGAGGCCTGAATATGGTAATTATCAGCGATAACAGCCACAGAGAAATGTACCATAATACTCGATAGTTTGTTTATCTATGCCGTCCATGAATTCTTTCTGGCCAGAGGCTGTATCGTTACTATGAGAATGACATTGACGTTAAAAGTCTCCCAAGCATGCTCTGCTGGACTGCGTCTGCACTGCTCGTTGACCTCCAAAATGTTTTCTTCCAGAAGATTAGGCTCAGGACCTCTCAGCACTGGGTACTGGCAGCCATCATTCAAGTACTACCCATATCTTACAGTCTCCGCTTTTCCACAGAAGTAGAGTCATTCTGTTCACGGAGGGCGTATTTGATGTTATGGCCATCTATATACTGCGAAATGAGCTGTGCAATCTGCTCTTTCCCACCACTGGCACATGGACTCACATCATGATGGTTATGTCTGTGTGAGTTGTCCTACTCTACTCCCTAGACAGATGTTCTGTAGTTCAAATAGCTCAGCAAAGGGTGTAGGTGGGAGCTGGGATGATGGTGTAGTCACTTGCTTATACATCGGGAGAACTCCGGGTACACGGTTGTTCAGGAATTGGACCATTCTGCATCAATTGGAAACTTGATAACACTGGCATATAGTACATTGGTGTGCCATTTTGCTTTATCCAGGCAAGCTTTCTAGTAAGTAGATACTCCGAGTTGAGAGATGCCCATGACTTGTGATCTGGCCCCACAGTACTGTACTAAGTGGGAAGCTTCTTGAAGCCAAGCCTGCAGGCTAACAACTGCAAATAAGCATCATCCAGAATAGGTCCGTGATTGTTATACCTTGGCGCTCCACAGTCATCACTACTGTATTCAATAAATAATTCGCTGCAGGCCTCGCCTCCTTCCAGTTTTCAAGCAGCACATCCATGCCTCTCAGAGAGAGTGCAGCATGTACCGTGTCGCCAGTATCTCATAGTAACTTCTGTATCCAAAAGAGTTGTCAACATTCCTGCCTTGATTTTCTGAAATCTTTCCAAAACTTGGCGAGCTGTGAAACACTTGTCGGTGTCACTAGCCACCAGTGAATCAAAAAATGGTCCAATCTCGGAATGAGATTCTTGATATGCTATATTTATGGGTTTCATTAGAAAAGTTAGGAGGGATGTTGTATACACATATCCTGACATAGATCTGCAATAGGCTTCCTACATAAGCCATGTCCACCTGAAATGGATGGATCAATGGATTCTCTGGTATAGGAAGGTGGCGCAATCCCCAGTGGTAGAATCATGTATCCCTGACATCCTCGAGGATGGTCTCATATGGGTATATCAGGGAGTTGTTGAAGTCGACCATCGAGACGTGAAAATACTTGCCCTAAGTTACACGTGATCTACATCACTTCGAAGTACCCTGTTGTAGAATCACCCAGAATGTACTTGTACATTCCACCTATTTCTTATCTTCTTTGAAGTTCTATCTCATGGACATTCTACTTACATCTTGTAGTTTGTAGAATATTCCAGATATGTTTTTCATGTAGTATATAAAGACCTTCGAGGTCCAATATGTAATACAAGTTACAAGTTATATTATCTATCTACCACTGCGCATCTCAACAGGTTATGGGCCCCGGCCTATAATCACTGAACTCGAAACTTACCTCCAGTGACACTCGACAATCTAATCTCTAATCTAATCTCCCTCATCTTATCATGTCGGACGAATCGACATACACTTCGGGCTCGTACCGGATGGAAATGCTGAAGGCCACAAATTGGATGCCATGGAAGTGAAGGATGCTTGCCGTGCTCCATGACCTTGGACTGGAAGAATATATCGGGAAGGATTCCGCACTTCCAGGATTAGCCGACCTGTCAAACTGACTGCAGAGGAATTGGCAGCGCAGAAGAAATGGTGCGATGGTGACGTGAAAGCCTGCATGTGCATCGAGCTCACAATTGGTGACTTGGAAATGGTCCATATAAGTGGAGCGGAGACAGCCCGTGAGATGTGGGACCAGTTGGTGACCGTGAAAGAGTCGAAGGGCCGTCTGGGCATCCTGGTAATGCGGCGTGCATTATACTGGATGCAAGCCGATGAGCATGACTTTGATATGGTTGAGCATATTTCAAAGCTTCATAAGCTCCAGGAGGAGCTGCACCTGATGGACAACAAAGTGTCAGATGAAGACTTCGTGATGATTTTAATCACTTCCTTACCGGAGAACTGGGACACGTACATGTCTGGATACCTAGGATCGAGCAGAAATAAACCAATGCTCAGATCACATGAGCTCATCGCCATTCTGTACAAGGAGGATCGTCAATGGAAGGGACGGAGCAGTGAACAGACTGGCACCACGCTGCAGGCAAAAGGATACAACAACTGTGGTAACCATGATAAATCCGAGATCAAATGCTATAATTGTCACAAGAAGGGCCACACAAAGGCCGAGTGCTGGTCAAAGAATGGTGGACATAAGGGACAGGGTCCTCGAAGCGGCAGGAAAGGGAGGAAAGGCGACCACAGGTCGAACCAGGCAGCAGATGACATTAACTGACTGCTCAGTGATGTCTTGTACATGGTGAACGAGGTCTCCGATGACTTCTCAAAGTACGACTGGCTCCTGGATTCAGGAACAACCTCCCATATCTGTACAGCTCACGAAGTGTTTACCGATTACCAACCGATCAGTGACATCATGGTAAAGGGAGTGGGGAAAGGATCCGCTGAGGTACTGGGACGAGGAACAGTAGCCGTACGATTTGCTGTGAAGGGAAACTATCATTGACACATGCTGCGGAATGTGCTACACATACCGGATGCCCCAAATTGTCTCCTGTCAATCAGCCGTCTTGATGATATTGGCAGACATGTTGAATTCTGCGATGGCGTCTGCATGCTACTCAACGAGAAGAATCAGATAATTGGAATGGGAAGAAAAGTGAACAGACTTTACCTTCTAGATGCCTGAGCTGAGCTCTCTGGATGCGCACGCACAAATCTCACCATACCAGCACTTTCTTGGGACCAGTGGCACTGCCGCTATGGTCACTTATCGATCAGTGCATTAGAAAGACTCAAGAAGGATGGGATGGTAATGAGACTTACCATTGATGAATCCTCCATCCCCTCGAGGACCTGTGAACCATGTGTACAGGCAAAGCAGGCCCACAAGCCATTTCCCAAAGAGGCAGAACACCGTGCAATGAAAGCCAGTGAGCAAATTGTATGTGACGTGTGGAGACCCACACGAGTACAGTCCATCGGAGGCTGGAGCTATTACATCTCATTTTTGGATGACGAAAAGCGACTAGCAGCGGTATTGTTTCTGAAGAAGAAAAGCAGCACGACAGAGCAAATTAAGCAGTATGAAGAGAAAATAGAGAAGGAGCAAGGGCACCTGCCAACATACATGTGATTTGACAATGGAAAGGAACTCGTGAACGACGAGATTCAGAGGTGGGCCGCGTTGAAGGGAATTATAATTGAAACCATGGCACCGTACTCACCATCCCAAAATGGAATCGCAGAACGATTCAACCGTACCCTTCTAGAACTGGCAAGAGCCATGCTCATTGCCAAAGGACTCCCTGCATTTCTCTGGGATGAAGCTGTTGTGTATGCTGTGTACCTTCGAAACTGTGCGCCGACCCGAGCACTTGAAGGTATGACGCCTCTTGAGGCGTGGAAGGGTGAAAAACCTGACGTCTCCCACTTGCACGAGTTCGGATGTGATGTTTGGATCCCAGACGAGAACAAAAACCAGTCAAAACTTTCACCAAAGTCGAAGAAAATGATTTTTACCGGGTTCGAAGATGGACCAAAAGCTATCCGCTACTACGATGACGAAGATAAAAGTATCTCGAAAGTTTGTCTTCAATGAGAACGACGAACCGACTCTCGAGATAGAGGTGAATGTACCTGGTTTGCCTGCCAAGGGGGAGCCAGCACCTAGCGTCAACAGCCAAACCCCCAAAAATGTGTCTGCACCCCAAGATCCTACCCCACAAACTTTTTCTGATGAATCAGCATCCAAGGAACAGTCAGATCCCATTCCTACACCTCTAGATAAGCTGCGAAAATTGCGCGCGAGGCCAAGCGACACCGATTACTGAAAGTTGAACAACCCGGCAGCGCATCCAGCTCGACGCATCATGCCAATGACTCTGCCTGTTGTCAACTGCACCACAAAATCATCAGCTGCAAAATCAAAGGAGAAAAATGTCACGCACCTTGCATTTGAAGGACCTGAATCCCCCTTTGAAGAATTTGTCTGGGAGGCACTCGGAGAATCGTACCATGCGAGGGCGAACTTGGATGGAAATCCTGAGATGGTAGATGATGCTCTTGGAAGTGACGAGGCAGAGCAATGGCAAGCGGCGATGGACGAGGAGATGGCGAGGCTTCAGGAAATGGGGACTTGGGAACTTGCTGATCTGCCAGAGGGATGAAAGCCTATCAGAAACAAATGGGTCTTCGTTAGGAAAAAGGACGAAAACAGATGCACCGTGCGCTGGAAGGCATGCCACAAGGCTTCTCTCAGAAGCCTGGGACTGATTACAGTAACAACGGCACCTTTGCCCCGGTGATGCGGTTTGACAGCCTAAGAACCATGTTCAGATTAGCTGCCATACATGGCTGGGACATGCGACAGATAGATGTAAAGAGCACTTACCTCAACGGACATCTTGAGGAAGAGCTGTATATGGTACAGCCCACTGGGTATGAAGACGGAACAGATCGAGTTTGCTTGCTGAAGCGCTCGTTGTATGGGCTCAAGCAGGCTGGAAATGTCTGGAACAAAGAGTGGAATAAGGCCATGGAGGAATTGGGATTCACCAGATTGAAAGCAGACTACTGCTGCTTTCTGCGACGGTGCAACAACAAAAACTTTGCAATCATCCTCGTTTGGGTTGATGACCTCGTGATGTTTACAAATGACATCACGGAGACGAATTGAGTTGAGCGGGAATTCAAATCTATTTTCGACATCAATGTGATCGGAGAGCCGTCAATGCTCCTCGGAATGAAGATTTCTCATGACCTCGACAAGAACACGATCACCCTCTCACAAACCCACTATATTGACTCAATCCTCACTCGTTTTGGCCTCGAAAATGTGAATCCCATTGCTACACCACTCGATCCCAACATCAACCTCGATCTCATGGATGAAGGAACTGGAGGAGAGGAAAGAAAAGAAGAAGAGGAAATTGAAAGTTCGGATTCATGGGGAACTAGTGCGTATGCAACTGCAATCGGCTCGCTGATGTATGCTGTGATAGGAACATGACCGGACATCGCCTACGCAGTGCAACGTCTTGCACAGTTTACGAAGAATCTGAAACTGACTCATTGGACCGCCGTCAAATGCGTCTTCCGCTACCTCAAAGGAACGTGATCACACGTACTTACATATGGTGGATCCAATCAACAGTGGGACAACGTTCTCACTATCTACTGTGACGCTGACTGGGCATCTAACGCGGACCGCAAATCGATTAGCGGCTACATGCTACTCATTGCAGGGGGAGTCGTCGCCTGGAGCTCAAAGAAACAATCCACCGTCGCACTCTCCACTGCTGAAGCCGAGTATATTGGCACTGCTCACATTGCAAAACAAGTCCTGTGGCACCGAACCCTCTTCAACGAACTCGGCATGCCACAACCTGCAACATCTATCATATATCCGGACAACGAAGCCTCGATCGCAATTGCACACCACCCAGAACAGCACATGCGAATGAAGCACATCGATATCGCACTTCATTTCCTATGTGACCACATCAAAAAAGGCACCCTCGATATTGTGCATGTATCCTCACACGAAAACCTCATGGATGTATTCACCAAACCACTCGCAAAACCTTTACATGAAGAAATGGTTTATGGATTAGGTGTCCTGCACGAGTAAGGGGGAGTGTTGTGGAATCACCCGGAATGTACTCGTACATTCCACCTATTTCTTATCTTCTTTGAAGTTCTATCTCATGGACATTCTACTTACATCTCGTAGTTTGTAGAATATTCCAGATATGTTTTTCATGTAGTATATAAAGACCTTCGAGGTCCAATATGTAATACAAGTTACAAGTTATATTATCTATCTACCACTGCGCATCTCAACATACCCTAACGCCAATGGCCCTCGCATGCCACCAGTTGTTCTCTTTAGCATATGCCATTGCATGGCCAGTGGCCATGTTAGTGCCACTCTTTGCTTTGTTCCCTGGGTTTATAAGCAACAGTCTCTGCATGTATGAACTTAATATTCAATGGCTAATCCAATATCATCCACATGAGCAACTCAAACGGATTTCAAGTTCTTCAAAGACACTTGGACTATACCAACCAAGGAGGGAGGATTACTTGTGATCGAACACAAAATCCCCAGTCAAATTGCACCTGCATATCTCCACATTCTTGGAATTCTTGATGATGACGAGTACGAATATTTTGCTAGTGGCGGCAAGATGCATTCCATGACAATCTCTCCAGATAGGCTTCCATCTGCTCTGCTGTGATTGGTGCTCTATCAAAGGGAAAGGATCTCTATACACCCCATCAAAACCACTGCCTAATCGCGAGTTCTGTTACACATCCTCTGTGTACTGTACTAATACAACCTACTACTGGCATAACACGTAACAAGGGGTCACGGGCCGAAGAGATTTCGAGTTTGTAACATGTAATTTCTGGGCACAAAGAGCATTACAAACCAACAATTTAACAGCTGAAAATCAAAATTTTTCTGGGCGCTCAGTCGATTTCATTGGTCATTAATCATTTAGGTAGGTATGAACAGATTTTCATCTTGTAACGCGTAATTTTGGGTCACGAACTCATGAACTAGTCATGTATTTTGGTAACGCGTAACATTGGGTGAGTAGTTGGTTGTATTAGTACAGTACATTCAATTCGTCGAAACAGATGATGACTGCTGTGTATCATGCTTTTGTCGGTAAGACATTTCCTCTCCTTCTTGCGGTTTTCTTTCATGGCTCACACAATATGTTGTTTTTCAGGCCATCAACAAGCATACGAGCAGTGTGGCATCATCCACGGTGATGTCTGTCCTCATAACATTCTTATCGCAAACGAAGGAGGCATTCTGAACGATTGGGATAACACAAGATAGAATGGAACAGTCCTGATATTACACATAGACTTCGAACAGTGCAGTATGGACACTTAATATTTTACCTCTTGGATGCACATGAGAGTTTTATCTACATATCAGTAAGGGCCATGTTATTGGTATCATCAGCCGACCTTGCGTGTTCCTCCAAGTTTAAGGTTCTGATTTGTCTCTGTTTACTTCAAAAGATTTCGGGAT
>JABCKG010000405.1:0-10637 GCA_018851835.1 Hypsizygus ulmarius | reverse complement strand
CTCATATCGTTTACTTTACTTGAGTAATCCTTGTAGGAGCCCGCGACGATCCTAGTGGTTGTAGTGTTGCCCTAACATTAAGGGTTTTATCAAGGCCATTAAGTTTTTCGTGGAAAATGCTCAAAATGTCACGCTTTGTCACGTGATATTTTCGTGTTGTGCATGAGCTAGAGCTGCGTAAGAAACCTCGCAAGGGCTTTGTTACCAGTAAATTACAAGGTCCAAGGTCTGGGTCATTTTTTACTTGTAAGTTACTGGTAATTTACCTAGCATGTGACTATTCACATGTCGATTTTCTGAGAAATTTACGACTGTGTTTTGTATGCATTAAGGCAGCGTCGCACTCGCAAAACAATTTATATTGAAGACCTAAGAACTAAATTACCATATCAAAGTCATCATCATCCATTTTCTGAGCAGCCCGGCTAGCTAAGGCCACATCGGAAGGCTTCTCGCGAGTGAGTTCTGCTTGTGCCGCAGCTTTTGGTTGGTCCTTGAGCACCATTGCGAGCGATTTTGACGACATGTTGATAAGTGATCTTGAGATCGCCTCAAGCTCGTATGTCACCTCATAGATTTCCGAAGGCTCATCCAACCATCGGTCATTGTCGTCGTCATCTAAATGATCAACAACGTCATCTGCACCCTGGACTGCTTCCACCTGTCAGAATTGGGCTGATGGTGTAGAGCTTGCCCACTTTTGAGGCTGAAGATACATTAAAGACTATCAATTATCACAGCATTGTGTGCTCATCTTGTGTTCTATCTGGTAGAACTGTTTGATTTGTGTCATAGCTGTCATAGATGCGACCGTGAGTTGTGAGCACAATGCAGGTGTCAACCATGTGAATGTTGATACTGTGCATTCTTCTACCATGGAATTCATGCGAACAGCATGAATCTTCAGCACTAATGCCTGTCAAAAGAAGTGAGGAAGATATTGTATGATTAATATGGAACTTCGGCTTATGGGAAGGATTTGTGTATATTCGAGATCCTGGATTGATTACCACCAACACTTCATGCCAGCCTTCTGGTTGAACTTTTGGTTGTACAGATACTGTCGACGACTATAATGCAGCATCTTCTCCAGAAGTGTACTCTTGAACTCTGCTCCTCGGCCCTGCCACATAGTCAACACCAGCTTCTCACCATGCCTCACTTCACTCTTGGCAATGACAATTAGAAAGTTAAAAGTCTGCCTGAAAGCAGTCAGAAATGTGACACCGGCAAGATCATATCCGCAATTAGAAAGCCTAGATCCATCATCATGCTTGAAAAGATCGGAGTTCAGGTAAACTGGCGTAAAGTCAGCAACAGTCTTGCGAGAAATTGAAAAACCACATACGAGGATGGAGATATGTCTCTGCGAGAAAAACCCCTGAACTACTGGACAAATTTCTATCAACAAAGACCTGTTGATCGTGAGCATTGAGAATGCTGATGATTTTCCTTTGTACATTCTTTGGAAATCCTTGCTTGGGATCACAAAGGACTTCATTTGTAGCCTGCAAAACAGCATGCCAGAAGACATAGACATCAGCAGTGGTGGCCTCATTGGCCTCGAGATACATCAAAGCCTGGATTGCAGGAGTTCCAATCTCGACTAATTGTGCAAGCCGATTGATGAATCTTGATGCCGCAGTTGTGAGTCAGCCTCCCGAGAGTTCTTCGAAGGCTTCTGTATAGTCCTAGAGGCAAATTAGACTCAATATCTTACAATTGAATATAAGAAATTGCACTCACACCAAGGTCAAAGTGTCCTCGCTGCACCACTCTTCTAATTGCAGAGATATTTCTTTGGAGTGATTGGGCAGAAAGAATTATTGTTCCAAACCATGTCTTTCCAATTGCCTCCAGTCCTCGTCCAATCCCAAGCTCTACGTGAGCTGCATCAAATTCAGCTGCACCAAGATGTGACTTATGGAACTTGTTAAGCTGGTGCTTAGCTCATGATCAAAGTCGTCGTTCGTTCGTATATTCCCGGGCTTCGCAGAATATATCTACCTGTCCAGTGACGAAGGTAGTCGTTCAGGATTCGGTAAGGATCTAGCCTGTCGTGACTAAGACCTTAGGTATTGTTCAGAGTGTAAGAAGAGTCTAGTCTGTCGTGACTAAGACCTTAGATGCGCGCACGCGTTCGGAGTAAGAGACCAGCTAGTATTTGGTAGCTAAGGTCAAGTTAGAGAAGTACACTAACTACTACTCGGTATTTATAGAAAAAGAGCCTGGTCTGTGCTCAACTTAATGAGTCATGGCTAAGGCGAGGTCCGACGCTATTGGTGGAATGGTGGGAACAATATGTAAGGAAAAAGTAAGCATTTGTAGTAAGCGATCATTAGTCATCAAGACAAATGAGTAAGAAAGTCCACGGTCAGGTGATAGAAGAGAAAAGAGGACTGCATATGTAGAGTAAAGGAAAATCGTAACATTACCCCCCATCTAGCGTTGAAGTCACCGACTTCAATATCCACCATAGGGTTCTCCCGTCATGTTTGCTATAGCTGCATCATCAAAATCATCTTGATAATCTCCATCAGAGAAATCCGGCTGCGATGGGTAGGGTGTAGCTGAACGGTGCCTAGGGCGGAGTTTGCGGCATTCAGGGCATACTGTCGGATAATGTCCGGGAGCAGTCTTTCCACAATTGATGCACGTGAATCTGGTGCAGGAAGATGCGTAATGTCCGACTTGGTGACATGAAAAACATTCGGCTTGTTCAGGTGGGGCAGAGGGTTGTCGCGAACAGACTCGAGCAGAAGAATTAACAACACGTCTTCTAGTCGGGGGTCGGGCCGACGTGCTGGGGAGAGGGGGTGGAAGTCGTTCTACATCGATGGGGTTGTGCCTCGAACCTGCAGTCGTATGGCGCAGAGGGGTTCAGGGTAAAACAATCTGTTCGGATGACGATGTCGTAAGGCTAGACGATGTCGTGGGATTGGAGGATGATGAAGGGGGTTCATTATGAGTTGGCGGGGGTGGTGCGAAATGGGGTCGATGTTGTAAGAACTGCTGGAGTTCTGCGTTGTTCGGATAGGTGTCATTAGCGATTTCGTTGAGTAATAATGAAAGGAGCGTAGCGTTGAGAGCAGTTTCGATGCTACTCTTCTGTTTCTTCAGAAGTCGGAGTGCTTCTAAAAGCTCGTCAAGAGCATAGAGACCGTTGAGGACAGCAGGGTTATCGGTATGAGTGGTAAGGAGGTTTTCATGACGAACACGAGATTGAATCCATCCGCGGAAGTTGTCGAATGCGGTGAAGTCCTGAGCAGAGGCGGCAGTGACAGAAGAGTTTGTGGACATGGTGGTGGATCTGGTATGAAAGGAACTGGGGTGGTCGATTGCAGAGTAGAGGTACTTATGCAATTTGGTCGTTCAGCCTCGTGGTATCATACCATATCGTCAGTTTGCTGCGCAAAGCGTGTTTTCGTCAGAGATAGGTGGGCTGGTTCAGGGATGGGGATCGGGGTTTCAGATCAGAAAACTGCGAGTTCTACTGTCGAGTCCTCGTGTGTCGAAGGGGAATGTATCCGGAATTGGATGAATGAGTCAGGTGAGTCTGGTCGTTCGGGGAGATCTCAGTGACGGAGATGGAGTGCTGATAGGACATAGAGGCAGATGGTGGGTAGGAGAAGTCCGAATAGATGGCCTAGGAATACTTTGAAGTTAGTGTCTGTCATGACAGTTGCTAGTTCCTAGAGCTTTAGCCGATGCCTTTTGACGTATCGGTCAAGAAGGTCACGAGATCGTTCCAAGTGGTAGACTGGTTCCCATGTGTTTTCGGCTGATGAATAGCCCTTCCATTTGATAAGGAACTTGTAGTGTCCTTGGACTTTCTTGTGTGCGAGGATCGATTCGACCTCATGGTACTCTTCTTCGTCTTCTAATTCGGGGGGTGGGTTCGTGAAGTTGGGCCCATGGACCTCATTTTCGTTGTGTCTCGTAAGGAGGCTTGCATGGAAGACTGGATGTATCTTCCATTGGAAGGGGAGTTTGAGCCGATATGTGAGCGGTCCTAAAACTTCCGTTATTTCAAAGGGTCCTTCTCGTTTCGGTGCAAGCTTCCTTGTCGTGTACTTGATTTTAAGGTTCGTGGTCTCGAGCCATACCTTTTCTCCTTTTTCGAATGGCTTGAACTGTCTTGTGATGTGTTTCATCATTTTGTTCCTAGCCAGTTTGTGTGTCGCCAGGGCTTCATCTCGTGTTCGTTGGAGTTCCACGATTCTTTCTTCTACAGCTGGAACATCTGTCTTCAGATAGGGTGTTGGGAACATTTTGGAGTCGTATCCCATCATTAGGTAGAATGGGGATGCATTCCTCGCAGAATGGGCTCAGTTGTTGTGCGTGAATTCTGCTAGAGGTAGGAAGTCCTTCCATTGCTCTGGGTTGTTCGCGCAGAATATCCGGAGGTAAACTTCGAGTTCCTGGATTACACGTTCCGTTTGTCTATCTGTCTGAGGATGATATGCTGTGCTCATTTTGAGGTTGATCCCTAGGAGTTGTCCTAGTTCCCTAAAGACTTTTGCTGCAAATTGTGGGCCTCTGTCGGATATGATTACGTCCGGTAGTCCAAACTGTTTGTAGACGTGGTTCAAGAGGTTGTCCGATGTTCCTAGCACGTCAATCATTTTCGTGCAAGGGATAAAAATTACCCCCTTTGTAAGGCCATGGTCTACCACAACCATGCATGAATCGCTCCCTGAGTTTTCAGGTAGGTCGGTGATGAAGTCGATCGTTATCTGTGCAAATGGTCGGTTGGCAGATGATTTAATCGGCATCAGTGGTGCTGCAGTGGGATGCATGTTCGGTTTCATCTGTTGACATGTTGCGCATCCTTCGACATACTTCTTTATGAAGATGTACATTCCAGGCCACCAGTAGTCACATTTGACTAACTCCAGGGTTTTGAATTGTCCGGGGTGTCCGGTCGAGGTGGAATTGTGATATCGTTCAACAATCCGTCACCGTAGTTCGAGGTCGTTCGGTACATAGCATTTGTTTCGGTAGAACAACATGCCGTCGTCGATTTTCCAGTCTTGGAGATCGGATTTCATTGGAGCAATTCCTTTGGTTTTTAGGTTTTCGATTGCGTCCATCATTACTTCGTCTTTCATCACTGCTGTAGCGAAAGCCGTTTTCAGTTCGGTGTCGATTATTCGTACAAATAATTCATCGGGTAATAGGACCACATCCTCGTTGCCGTGATCTTCTGTTGGGCATAGATCAGGTCTTCAGGACAATGCATCAGATTGGACCATCTGGCTTCCTGGAACGTGCACCAGTCTGATATCGAATTCTGACAGGAAGAGGCTCCATCTCGCCTGTCGTCTGTTCAATTTCTGTGCCGTTCTGAAGTACGTCAGATTTTTGTGGTCAGATAAGATAGTTATCAGGTGAGGGGATCCTTGGAGGTAGTGGCACCATGTTTCTAGCACATGCACTATTCCCAATAATTCTCAGTCGTAGATTTGGTAGTTCTGCTGTGTTGCATCAAGGGAGTGTAAAAGGTATCCGCATGGGTGCCATTCTCCATTCATGTCCTGTTGTTGTAAGACTGCCCCAGTTGCATGTTTCGAGGCATCTGATTCGATGATAAATGGTTTCGTCTTGTCCAGCATCATGAGCACCGGTGCTTCGAGGAATTTCACCTTTAATGCTTCGAAAGCCTTCTGGCAATCGTCGTTCCATTCCCAAGTTTTATCCTTCTTGGTCAAGTCGTTTAGCGGTCGTGCTAATTCCGAATAGTGTCCGATGAACTTTCAGTAGAAGTTCCCAAATCCTAAAAAGGATCGAACTCCTTTTACTGTCATCGGTATCGGCCAGTCTTTGATTCCCGCAAGCTTTGTCGGGTCCATCGCGACTTAATCATGGCTGATTATCATTCCGAGATATTCAATCTCGTCCGTTTCGAAGGTGCATTTCTCCAACTTCAAGAAGAGGTCGTTCTTCTGAAGTCTTTGGAGTACCCGTAGGGTTCATCGTCGGTGTTCTTCTAGGTCATCAGAAAAGATTAGCATGTCATCCATATAAATGATCAGCCATCTTTCGTCGATCATGTCCTTGAACAGTTCGTTCATTATCATCTGAAATGTTGCCGGCGAATTGCACAAGCCGAAAAACATAACGGTCGGTTCGAATAATCCCCTATTCGTCTTGAATGCCGCTTTCCATTCGTCACCTTCTTTGATTCGGACGTTGTTATACCCCCATCGTAGGTCCAGTTTCGTAAACACTTTTGCTCCTTTGAGTTTGTCCATTAGGTCTCCAACCAATGGTAGTGGATAAGTGTTTTTGACAGTTCCTTCGTTAAGATATCGATAATCCTGGCATGGTCTCAGCTGTCCTTCTTCCTTTTTGCTGACAAAGAAGAAAGGAGATGCCATAGGGGATTTCGAAGGTCGGATGTATCCTTTCCTCAGGTTTTCATCGAGGAATTTGTCCATCTTTTCTTGTTCTGCCGGGGTGAGGGGGTAAACTTTGCAGTCTCTGGATACAAAGTCGGGTTTCAGGTCGATCGCGTGGTCATAAATCCGTTGTTCGGGCATCCGTTCTGAGGCCTTTTTCTCGAAAACTGACTTGTACTCCTTGTAATGGTTCGGGAGTAGATCATCGATGATTTTGGCCTTGTCTGTTTTCTCCATGGCATCATGTGTTAGGGCAACACTACAATCAAAATGACTGTCGCGGGCTCCTACAAGAATACCTCTAAGTAAAGTAAAGTGTTGAAGGGTTAGGAAGGATTTCTTATAGTCTAAGGCGTTCACACTAGGTTGTAGTGGAAATCTGAAGAGAACTCGAATGAGGACTCTCGGTATGATATTCGAGTTTATATACTATTACAAAACATGTGTCTACGGTGAGGTATTCCATGGAATCGTTACCTAACTGCTGCGGTTGGCTGCGGTTACTCAGCTGCATGTGTTAGCAATGTGTTTTGCTACTGCGGTTACTCAGCTACCTACTGCACTTTGGTACCATGCTGCAACCATATGTTTACTGACTATTGTATGATTACTAGTTCTTGATAAGATAAGATGGTAGAGATCGGATAAGATGAGATCGAAAAAGTCATCTCGTGACATCATGTGCTAGTCCTTGTGAAATGGAAGTTTTTGCTCTGATCCAGACGTTTTGACCGTAAGAGTATCGCATAGACCGAATGGACTTTGTAAACCATCCAATAGATGGTCCCGGTTTGTACGTTGGTTCACGATGTTCTTCAGTTAGTGGTGCCGTGACGGGTTCGAATACTCCAATGACATTTTCTCCTTGGATATAGCCTATGAGCAGGTCATCATCTAGGATTTCTTCGTCCGAGATCGGGTTCGATGTTCCAGTGGGTGAGGGTTCCTCCTGATTCAGTGTTTCTGTTTCCACAAATTCGGGAAGGGGATCATTTGTTGGTTCAGATATGTTCACCATGATAGGTTCCTCGGTTCCAAGTGTAGTTCCTACTACTTGGGGTTCTTCGTCGGGAATTTCTTCGATCGTGGCTCATCGCCAAATCTGGGGTTTCTTCGGGGTCGTGTCTTCGACCAATTTTGCTTGTTGGATAATTTCTTGAGCGTGTTCCTTGATTCGTTCTCAGTTTCGGAGCGTTCTGATAACAGATCTGATCGTTCATTTGAACCTAGTAGGTTCAATCTTCAGAGTTCCTTGTTCCCAATCGATTTCTGGGTTATACTGTTTTAACCACGGTAATCCTAGGATCATGTCCTCCTTGCCCAGTCCTGCGACAAGGAATCGGGTTCATACTCGGTGTCCAGAAATAAGGACATCTGTCAAAGCACAGTTGGTGATGCTGCCTTTTCGGTTCGGGGAGTTGTCTACATTGTAGACCGGGATCGGGTTTTCCAGGGGTTTTGTTGGAATTTTGTGTTTCTTGATGAACTCAGTATCCAAGAAAATTCCTCCGGCTCCAGAATCGATAAGGGCTTTGGTGTCGACGGTTGTCTCACTGTCTGCAACTGAAACGGGTATACGCATAGATTGACGACTCGTTTCAGCTACTAGTACAGGTGAGATAAGAATGGGGGCAGGTCCTAACGTCGAGGTAGTCCGCCGCTTTAAAAACCCTGATCTTCGAGGTTTTTCAAAGCTACTTCCCTTTCTTCTGGTTCCAACTTGTTCATTATTGCCTTGATTTTCATATAGGTGTCTCTTCTTGTGTTCTTCTTCAGCTGAGGCTGGTAACGGTCTCTGTCCTGAGAACCGCTGGCCTTGTAATTGCTAGCCCGATGTCCTGGTTTATGACATTCGAAGCACAACCCTTTCTTGTAATGTTCGTCTCTTTCTTCTTGAGTGAGACGATCGATGTCCATTGCGTTGGGGTCACGAGCGGGGACATGTCGGGGTTGGCTACTCGGAAAGTATCGGGGGTAGTTCTTCTGGGTATTCGAGGTCGGTTTCTTCTCTTTAGCTCGGTAGACAATGGCTTTGGCTCGGCGCCATTGGTTGTTGAATCTGGAAGCGTAGGTATACCATCCAGTGATGGTGTTGGGTACCCTTTCCAGTCCGTAAATCTTTTCTACCAGCTTAGAGGCTAGTCCTTCCATGAAATATTCGATGGCCGCTGTGTCTCCTTCGATGTTGCTTTGGGAGAGAAGGGTCTTGAATTCGGATATGTATTCATCAGCTGTCCCAGTTTGTCTTAAGCTTTTGAGCTTGGATCGAGCATCTCCAGCTGCGTCAGCTGTGGAGAAGGCATTCTGGACTTCCACAAGGAATTCGGCGTAGGTTGGCCATACTGTGTCGTTCCTAGTGAGTTCATCAACTCTCATTTCCTTCCATGCTCCAGCCGTTCCTCCGTTCATATAGGATAGAATGAAAGAAATCTTCTGTTGGTCGGTCCTGTAGACCTCGCCATTCATCGAGAGATATAACTTTATCTCTGTTAAGAACCATCTCGTCTGAGACCGGTCTCCATCAAAGTCGTTCGGGGCTCGTGCCCTTAACTCGGGTACACGAGTTCCATTCATGGTCTGTTCTGACATGTCGCTTGTCGGGTTCATCGGGGGAGGTATCGGTGTTGGTTCGGTTGGAGGTTCGAGAAGAGATTCAGCAAGCGGTAATAGTAGGAATGGGGGTGATGTTGGTTCAGGTTCTTTCAAAGATGAAAGAGGGATGGGTTCAGATTCGGGTGAATGTTCAGCTGAATGAAAGATGTCTTCTTCTTCAGAGCTTGGTGCTGGAGGGGGAGTCGGCGGGGATACAGAGGGTGCTCGGAAAGCACTCCTGTGTGTGGGTCGGGATCGTCGAGATCCTGTTGGGGGATCAATGGTGGTTGCCTTTATCTAGGATGGTAGGCATCGGTGCTAACTTGACCTTTTGTTAAGCTGGTGCTTAGCTCGTGATCGAAGTCGTCATTCGTTCATATATTCCCAGGCTTCGCAGAATATATCTACCTGTCCAGTGACGAAGGTAGTCGTTCGGGGTTCGGTAAGGATCTAGCCTGTCGTGACTAAGACCTTAGGTATTGTTCAGAGTGTAAGAAGAGTCTAGTCTGTCGTGACTAAGACCTTAGATGCGCGCACGCGTTCGGAGTAAGAGACCAGCTAGTATTTGGTAGCTAAGGTCAAGTTAGAGAAGTACACTAACTACTACTCGGTATTTATAGAAAAAGAGCCTGGTCTGTGCTCAACTTAATGAGTCATGGCTAAGGCGAGGTCCGACGCTATTGGTGGAATGGTGGGAACAATATGTAAGGAAAAAGTAAGCATTTGTAGTAAGCGATCATTAGTCATCAAGACAAATGAGTAAGAAAGTCCACGGTCAGGTGATAGAAGAGAAAAGAGGACTGCATATATAGAGTAAAGGAAAATTGTAACAGAACTTAGTAATAACACCACACATTATTGTAATAACCTGTACTCGTAATTTTTGAATATTTCACCTAACAGAGGAAACAAATAATATCACACCTCCTTGAAGTAATCAATCTTTACAATATCCTTGATAGTATTACTGATATGGTGGCAGATTTCAGGCAGATTGAACATGGTTGAAATTTCATTGGCAAGGAGCTCTCTAAAAAGATGTGTATTCCCTGTGCTATCACAAATGATACAGCAGAATTGATGATGACCAATGGAATCAATGGTCTAAAATGATCAGATTAGATTTTCTGAAGAGGACAGAAGCATCCAGGGCTCACCTCAAGGATCCACGTCTTGATCCGTATCACTGTGTGTGATTCCTTCATTGCTTCCCTCCCTTTCATGAAGTAAACCTTTCCTTTTGACGTAGATATGTGTAATGTCCAAAATGCTTCACACCTCTTTGATGTGCCACCATCACACGATATTGTCAAATTCTCCTCTGACTGCAATATCTCGAGTTGCCTCTGCTGGACATATGAGGCCTGTGAAACAATGTGGTCCTCTTCAAGGGTAGAGCGGCTTGCAGGATGGTACCTTGGATCTGCAATGTAAAGTAGCTCCTTCCACTCATCTCGAGATGCAACTGATGTCGGTATCCCTGCGACACAAAACAGCTTGACAATCGCAAAATTCAACTTTGCATGCAGGCTCCTAAAATCATCCGTCTCGAACCGCTCGAAGGAGGCCTTCATCTGAGGGGCCACGACGATGTTATATATGTGGAAATTTATCTAATCTTATCAGACCAAATATCAGGCCAAA
>JABCKG010000404.1:0-10655 GCA_018851835.1 Hypsizygus ulmarius | reverse complement strand
ATATTCAGTCTTCGAAGTATAATCCTCCCGGAAGACATTCATAAAATAAGTACACATATAGATATCACCCTCTATATATAACCCAAAGCAAAAGCAGCAAAAGCATTAACACCATCCTCCCCCCCCGAACCCCCTCCAAATCACCACAACGTGTATCACCACAATCAAACCACCCCTGTCCCTACCCCCCGCCCGCCCTCACCCGCTCGACCCACCTCCCCCCCATAAGAACCCTCAACGCCCTCTCCATCCCCACAACCCTCTGCACACAATACCTATCCTCCCCCCCACTCCGTTCTCCCTCCCATTCCCCTTCCCCCTTACTCCCCCCACCCTCACCACCCAACCAAACCCACACCATCCCCCTCCTCTCCTCCCCGCCCGCCATCCAAAACTGATAATAAAACCACTCATCCCCACACGTCCACATCCTCATCCACCCCCCCACCTTCGACTCGCGGAGCACCCGGGAGCGGTTGAGGAGGAGGTGGAGGACCGTGAGGCGGAGCAGTGTTAGGGTGCGCTGGAGGGTGTAGGTTGGTGTGAGGAGGGCTGCTGGTGGTGGTGGTGCTGGGGGTGGGGTTTTGTGGGAGTTGGGATTGATGGGGGAGTTGGAGTTGGAAATAAGGGAAGAGGCGGCGTTGGCGTTGGCGTTGGAATTTGATTGATGGTGGAAGGACGAAGAGGAAGAGGAAGGGGAAGAGGAAGAGGAAGGGGAAAGGGAAAACGTATATTGGGAAGGAAGAAATCCGGCGCGCGGGGGGGCAAGGACGGTGAAGAAGCGGTGGGGGAAGCGGAATATGAGCGCGTTGATGAGGGTTTGGTCTTTCCCTACAAAGTGGAATGGTGGCCTGGTCGTGGTATTGGCGGCGTTTTGGTCTTGGGGAGAAGCAACGTTTGGGTCGTGGGGAGAAGCGTGTGGGTGTTGTGCGATGGGCGTGGGCGGTGGTGGTGTGGAGATGTAGTGGTCGTGCATGTCGTAGAATGTTTTGGCGAACCATGATATTGAGCGCGGTGAGGAACCAAAGAATGAGCCTGTGGGGGGTGGGTGTGGATGTGGAGAGAGGGGGGGTGGTTAGTATATGTAGAATATATGCAGGAATTGATGAGGAAATGCTCATACAATCGAACCATAATGAAATAAAATTCACAGGATGGGAATTCGAATCCGACACATGACATGCCAGGACTCCAAAACACAATCACTCATATGAAAAATGTACTAATCATTGCAAGACCCCCAATCTCCCAAGCGAAGAAAAGGAAAAGGAAAACCCACCTTCGCTAAAATCAAAATCCACGGGCCCCATCTCCCTCCTCCACCCCATCTGTTCCTTCCCGGGCATCGCATACACCGGAAAAAACAGCAAATCCTCCTTCCCCCTAACCATCCTCACCGCACCCCCCCTCTCCTTCTCCTCCCTCTTCGCAATCCCATACGCCTCCTCCCACACCTCTTCCACCCGCCCGGGATCCGGCCACACGCGGAACGTATGCGGATTGCGGAACGAGCCCGCGTCGTTCCAGAACGCATAGTCATACTCACGCTCATGTTGTTGCTCGAGCTGGCGGAGGCTGTGCTCGAGGAACCACGGTTTCGCGTTCCACACGGCGTATAGCTCTGGATTGTGCCGCTCGCGTTCGCGGTCCCATGCGTGCATCTGTCTGTACCTCTCGCGGTGCGGGCGGAGGGGCGGGATGTCAAAGGGTGACGCGAAGGTCGTGTTTATCGTGAGCGTAAACTGGTTCTTCTCTGAAGAAGGGGAAGAAGACGCGTGGAGGGAGGTGAGGACGGGCAGGAGGTCGGGGGTGGTGTAGAAGTAGATGTCGCAGGCGATGAGGCCGATGAAGTTGGCGAGCCAGGTGCGGTATTCTTCGGGGGAGTGTTTGGAGTGGGGAAGGGGGAACAGTGCAGATACGAGGAGGATGCGCGGAGAAGTGGTGTTGGTGTTGGTGTTGGTATTGGTGTTGGAGGAGGGGACGGTGAGGATGGCCCGGGAACGGGTGTAGGAGTCGAACCAGAGAAAGTAGGTGAGCAGGATGAGGGAGATGAAGGCGATGGCGATGGCGATGACTCGTGGGCGGCGGGTGAAGGAGGACAAGGATAGCAGCCCCATGCCAATTGACGAGCGAGGTCAGCTGGTGGTCAGTTGAAACCAGCGAATAATAAAAATATAATTCATCTTACGCAATTCGGTTTACCGAGTCCGCAGTTGAACATGCATAAGTAACTAAGGTTACCGTGTTCGCCCGTCGTCGAAACCTGCGAGCTCACGTACGAAGGAACACTACGGTCGATGTACTGTATAGTGCAAGGCTTTCCTTTTCCCCGCGCGCGCTGTTTGCAATTTGCAAATGTGAGCGTCGAATCAGAATGCGGAACACTTTTCAAACATCGATAACCGTGACGTCATTGCGTCATTCCTCAGGCACCGCCCGCTAAGTTTCTTTACGACGACGACGAACGACAACGTTAACATCCGTTCCCCCCCCCCCCCGGAACGTTGTGACATTGAGTTCGATGATGATCGTCTCTCCAGCATCCAACCCACAACAACCTGCGGGCCCAGAAGGATGATCATATTTACAAGGGCAAGCATGAAAGCCCTTGGGGGCATAGCTCAGTTGGGAGAGCAGCAGATCCAGACCTGAAGTTGCAAAATACTGCATCCACGTAGCCAAATAATGCCAACGGTCACGGTCCCGCACCCATCCTTGTTCACTGGCAGTGCTCAAGCTTCAGTCCTGGCTCAATCTATTGCATGTCAGAGTTTGGTTAAACCTGAGGCCTGAGTCCTGAGTCCTGCCAATGGCATTTGTTTCAACTTTGCGGTGGACCCGGAGAAGGTGCATGATGAAGGTAGCGGTTCGGTGATCAGTATTGTTATTGTTATTGTTATTGACAGTGACACTGACCCTCGTTCCTGAAACTTTTCTACCTCATCTGAATACATCGAAGTTGCTTATTTGCACACAATGCATTGCCCATTAATAGAGTCGGCACTGTATTATCTCCTATGGTATCGGAGACACCTCATGCAAGGCGTCTAAAATGTGAGAATACCTAATGGAACATGCAGCTCTACATCGTGTGGATCAGATACTTGTTGGCAGGACATTATTCATCTCGGCTTCAACTCCGTAAGAATTCTACTTGCTTTTCGCTTACAGAATATTTTCTAAGCTAACATGAAGAGAGCTTGGGCGTTCGCAGACACACTAATAATAAAATTAGAAACTCTCTCTATCAAGGCACCAGTGATCACCTCAAGGCTCGAGGCAACACGATCCTGCCTTTTATGTTGATCACACCAATGAGATCTTGATTCCACTGTAGAGATGGACACAGCCTGCCCTGACGCTAGCGCCCACTTATGTTTTTTTAGTATAAGAGCCACCAAAGTCCTTTGGACCTGCAAACCATTTGTCGACATGACTATCCCACTTGCTATCAACACAGAAGTAATGGCCACTGTTGTATTGTCTGCAGAGCCTCAACCTCCACTGGTGCCAGAGACATTAACCTAAATCCAACCCCAGCCTGGGCTTCTTGTAACGGCAGAGCTAGAGAAGGTGCTTGAAGAATGTAAGACGAAGGTGGCGCGAATCGTGAAAGATTGCAGAGCAAAGAATCAGAAATTCCGGTATCACCACATCGTCCTTGATATATTTCCGGTCTCACATATCATTTCTAGGGACATCAAGTTTGATCTTGAAAATGATCAATATTGATGTCTTTATGGTCTCGATTTTCCGGCCACTGGGAAAAACATACCTTCTGATGTCCAATGCATCATATGTGATGCAAATATTCGATAAGCCCCAGTTCTTTGTAAATGAGGCAGACTCAAATGACATCATACAAGGAAAGCTAGGTGATTGTTGGTTTTTGTCGGCGCTTGCGACTGTGTCAACAGCTAAGAGTCTGGTGGAGAAATTCTGTGTAGCGGTAAGTGAAAGTGCCCTATGCAACACTTGCTTCATTTTCTAATAGACGGCTATGGTTACAGAGAGATGAAGAGGTCGGGGTATACGGCTTCATCTTTTTTAGAGACAATGCCTGGGTCAATGTTGTTATCGACGAGTATGTTCCATTGTGCTCATTGTCGTTTCTTTTTGCTAAACCTACACACAGCATGCTGTACACATCTGTCCTGAAGTATGAAGAACTTACCGCTATAGAGAAAGAGCTATATCACGAGGATAAAATGCACTTCAACACCTCAGCATGCAAAGGTGGAAAGACTTTGTACTTTGCAAAATCAGGTGTGATGGGGGAAACCTGGGTGCCACTGATCAAGAAGGCATATGCTAAATTGCACGGAGATTATATTTCGTTATGGGGAGGAAAGGCACTAGAGGCAGTGGAGGATCTCACAGGGTATGTCCACAGATCTTTCTTTATCTAGTCTAACAATTAATTTAATTGCCAGAGGAGTATTTACCACCTTCCGCAACAAGGTACTCATAATCTGTGTTATATTTTTACAGATGCCTATTGACATACCAGCAGGACATCCTCAACATTGACAGATTTTGGAAGGAAGAACTTTTGAAAGCGAATCAGGACCGACTTTTTGGATGCTCTTTTGATAGCCTCACCATTACCTGGCAGTATGATACATCACGCATCTGTAATCAGAACAATTAGATTGTTACATCAAACCCTCTAAGTAGAAGTGAAATATGATATATCACTGACCGGAAATTACTATATACGGCAATACTCAACACAATTCATCTAAGTCCACCACTATATTCGGACTCAGCACTGTGCTGTGCAGGGCTAGTTAGCGGTTAGGGTGTTAGGGCTTCATGTTAGGGTCTCGTTAGGATTCTGTTAGGGTTTTTTAGGGTTTGGTTAGGTCCAGTTAATGTCTGGTTAGCTTGGTTAGGGTGGGGATCAGTATTGCCTCAGAAAAGGGGCAGCAGAGTGCGGGTATATAGAGAGTACATTATATAGAATTGTGTTAGTACTATAGTTTAACGGTTAAAGCAGTCATGTTTTTAGTAGTCTCTGAGGTCGCTGGTTCAATTCCTGACAAATAAATACATTTCTTTGCTTAGTAATTGAGGTTGGAAGGTGATATATCATAATAGGCTTGTACTTAGAGGGTTTGATGTATCACGGAAAGTGTTCTAATTAGAGATTTATGATATATCATATTGCCGGATACGCCTGATAGCCTTGACGCAAGCCGAAATGGTGTCAGAGATATCACAGTTGATGGCCTCATAGGCAGCCATGCATACTCTATTCTGAGGGCCATCAAATCCAAGAGGAAACACTTCATTGTCCTTCGTAATCCATGGGGTCATTCAGAATGGACTGGGAGGTGGTCAGATGGATCACGAGAATGGACACCTGAATGGCTGGGGATTGCACCCTTTTCACTCACCTGAGGTAGGAGGGTGATCAAAAAGGTTAGTCTATGTGCTGAGTCAGCGAGTGTGGCGAGAAAACTTCTTGCCTCTCGCCACACTCGAAAGTCCAACTCAGTGCACGTAGCCAAGTCTCTTCAAGGTTTTTTGCGATGACTTCAGACCTGCTATTACTGCGTGACCCTACGCAACTCACTTGCCCTGATTTCACTTCCACTGAGTACGACGATGCCCGCCAAGAGGCAATTTCTTCACACCCCAGCTTGACAAATGGACAAGCTGCAGCCTTGATGAAGATTGTGTGGATTGCACAGAACAACGCAGAACGAGCTACTTGGCAGATGCAACTGGACGACGCTGCTGCGGCTGATGCTGAGGCTATTCGCCAATCACAAAACGACACTGACAAGCACGCCGAGGACCTGGCACAGGAACATGAGCGCGAGATCGCCGATGAAAAGAGGAAGAATAAGGAAATGTTTTTTCCCATTCTGGATCGCCCACCTCCAGCACAAATGCCCATTTTCCCTGCAGAGTATGCAGTGCGCCAAATGAAAGAAGGAAAGTATGTCGAGTTGTGGTGTTACACCAACAATGGCTTGGAGCGTGCTCGCAGGGGCAATGCCGAGGATGATTCCGTTGTCCTCGTACGTAAGGAGGATGGTTCTATTTCCACGGCTGCCAGCCAGGACAACTGTTCTGTCGTCGACGATGTCCACATTGCCTGGGAGGACTTTTGCCAGGCCGCACCTTGCATGATCGTCAATATGGCTGTCTACAAGTGGCAGCAAGACCAGATCGAGAAGCTCACCGACTTCTGGGGCGCTCTCCAGTCACACCCTTTCCATTTTGGTACAGACCCCCTGGAGAAGAAAGCCTTGCTCGTATACCAGGGTGAGCAATGACATGCATGGCACCAGGCCATTGCCTCACGTCCTGGTGCCTGGAACATCAGCATTCTCAATGACACTGCAATCGTGCGCATCTACAATCACCTGTACCGTGAGGAACGCAGAAGGTTGGATGCAGAACATGATCTTCATACCACTCGTGACTCTACGGTGTGTATCTTTCCCTTTTTCATATGTTGTCTGCCTGCTTATCATCACCCATCTCTCCCCATCTTCCTTTTCTCATGTATATTCTCTCTTTATGCTCCACCCCACTCCTACACTCTCTCCTGCTCCTCCTGCTCTGCTCCTGCTCCTCCGTTGCTCCTGCTCTGCTCCTGCTCCTCCATCTCTCACACTGCTAGCTCCATGTCGACACTCGTCCTCGCCGTGGTGGTCGAGCGATGTCTCTATCTCAAACTGGTCTCCGCCGCTCGCACTCTCCACCTCCCACATGCCGCTGTTCCTGTTCTCCTGCACGGTCTTTTCACAACCAGAAAGCGGGTTTTTGTGAAGGCACAGGTGGACGTCGCTTCCCCCCCTGTGCTGTATGTCTTGGCCAGACCCCACATGCAGTTGGAGAATGCACTCTCTCAAAGACATGGGATGGCCGCTTCGACACCTTCGCACGCTGTGCAGGTCAACGGCTCATTGCCAAGGATGGGAGCTCCCTCTGCCACGACTGGCAGTGTGCTCCTGGCTGCTCCAGTGCCACCCACGATGATCGCCACAGATGCTCTGGGTGTGGAAGCCATCTTCACGGTGCAGGCCACTGTCCTCGCATGGAGATGGCTTGAGCTGCAGACACCGTACATCGCAGATGCTTGGGAGCAGCTGCTGGTACAGACCAGCCTCATTTGATGCTACCTGCACCTTCCGCAGAGTCTGCGTGTGGGTTTCGAACTCACTTTCCCTAAAATATCTGCTACTCAGGTTCCCCCAAACAGGTCCTCGATCGCAGATTTCTCTCAAGTCTTCATGGAGCTGGTCTCTGCAGAGCTCCAAAAAGGCCGCTACATCGGCCCATTTACACGAGTGGCTCTGGAGTCCCTTCTTGGTCCTTTCCAGACCTCACCATTCTCTATCATTCCAAAACCTGGCAAACCTGGCAAGTTTCGCCTCATTCAGGACCTCTCCTTTCCCCATGCCCCATCCATTGACTTCCCCCATCCCTCTGTCAACTCCTGCATTGATGCCGATAATTTTTCTTGCACTTGGAGCACCTTCAACACTGTTTTCCTTGTAGTTGCTCGTCTTCCCCCAGGCTCTCAAGCTGCTGTCTGCGATGTCAGTGAAGCATACCGAACTATTCCTCTTGCTTCATCTCAATGGCCAGCAACTGTCACCCGAATTGGAGAGGATTCTTTTTGTGTTGATACCTGCCTGTGCTTTGGCACTCGCCCTGCATCTGGTGAGCATGGATGCATTGGAGATGCAGGTGCTGATTTGTTCCGCTCAAAGGGCACCCTACCCCTCTGTAAGTGGGTTGACGACCACTTCTTCATCCGCATCCTCCACGAGCATGTTCAGCGCTACAACGATTCTCACCCAGCATGGTCAGATGACATTTGCAGATGAGGTGGTCCACACCAGTCTGGCGGGCGCTTGTGGTATGGTGGATGCATTTTTGAAGATGGCACTCTAGAGGAGTTTGATGAGGACTGCACATTCCCCTGCATGGATCTCGCTCCCATATCTCCGCGATCCACTGATGATGCATGCTATACGTACATGCTCGCAGATGTTGATTCCCTTTCCATGGAGCTCAGTATTCCATGGAAATTATCCAAAGACCTTCCATTCGCTTCCTCTAATCTCTTCATTGGCTTTGAGTGGGATCTCGCCAAACGTCTCATCTCTATTCCTCCCCAAAAGTGCGACAAGTATCTTCTTGCCATCCTCTCATGGCAAGCTCACTCCTCTCACAACCTTGATGAAGTCCAATCCCTCTATGGCAAGCTTCTCCATGCTTCCCTTGTGGTCACAGATAGACGTACTTACCTCACAGAACTCGAGGTCATGTTACGCGCAGGACATGACCGTCCTTTCTTGTCTCATCACCCACCCTCCAGTCTTGCCGCTGACCTCCATTGGTGGGAACTCACCCTCCGATCCCATTGTGCTCGCCCAGTCCTCCCTCCTCCGGTTCTCACGGATGTTAAGCCGGTGCTTAACTCGTGATCTGAGTCGTCGTTCTGTATAATTCCTGGGCTTCACGGAATATACCTATCTGTCCAATGACGAAGATAGTCGTTCGGGTTCAAGAGAGTCTAGTCTCGCAAGACTAAGACCTCAGTTGTTCGGAGTAATAAAGAGTCTGACTTGTCGAGGTCAAGACCTTAGTTCGGGATCGGTGAGCAAGAACCAGCTGTGATTGATAGCTAAGGTCAAGTTAGGGATGTACGCTAACTAATACTCGGTATTTATAAGTAAACAAACTGGTCTGTGCATTACTTGTCAAATCGTGGTTAAGGCGAGGTTCGACGCTATTGGTTGGATGGTGGGAAATGTAAGCAAGGAAAGGGTAAGCGTTCGTAATAGTCAATCAAGAACAGTCAGCAAATATAAGTACAGAGTCTCACAGTCAGGTGTCATGGTAAGAAGAGAGTTCGCATAGTAAGTAAAGGGAAAATCGTAACAACGGATGTCGGTGCCTTCTCTGATGCAAGCTCCGGTGTCAGCATCACAATCATCATTGATGGTTGGTGGTGGGCATAGCATCTCCTGCCAGGCTAGCAATCCCTCGATGGCCATCGTGACATCCAATGGGCAGAAGCAATCAGTTTTGAGCTCCTTGTTCAGGCCGTCTGCCTCTGCTCTGACCGTGGTTCCCATGTCTGCATATATGGTGACAACAAGAGCATTGTTGAGGGCTGGTGGAACTCTCGCAGCAGAAACAAGCTAGTCAACCTCATCTTTCACTGCCTTCTCACCTTCTTGCGAGATGCTGGGCATCCCAGTGAGTTCCATTCTGCATACGTCCCCAGTGCATCAAATCCCGCAGATGCACCCTCCTGCGGTGATTTCCCCTCCTGCTCTCTTCTTCTTCTCCCTCTTGTCCTCCACCCAGATGTCACTCTCTTCCTTGTTGATGCCCTCACCCCTCCTACTGCCACAGAGCTCCGCCTCTTGCGAGAGGGACATTACACTGCTCCAGCATGGCATGTCATCGAGACCGCCATCTCTGCATCGGCCGCCCATGAATGATTCATTATGGAGCAATTCACCCACAGTGTACCCACTGCTGCAGGGCATGGTAAATGGTAGAGCCCACTTTGGTGCTGCTCTTCCACCAACTATCAGCATTGATGCACGCCCTCAGGCCTACAAGCCTGATCTCTCTCCCCACCCATCTCATCTACATCCCCATTGCATTGCCTGTGATTGACTCCTTCTGCTATGTGCAGCTGCTCACTATCTAGGCTCTCCATCGCTGACCTTGATCGTGTCCTGTCAGTCAAGACCTCTTCTTGGATGCCTTCTACACGTGAAACCTACGGTGGTGGTCTTTTAGTTTTTCATGTCTTTTGTGATGTCAAGAGAGTCTCCGAGATTGACCATTGCCCCGCACATCCCTCCCTCATCCTTTCCTTTGTTGCAACTTGTGCAGGTGCCTACTCTCGCAAGGCACTTGCCAACTATGTCTATAGGGTTCAAGCATGGCATCTTCTCCATAGCCAGCCATGGACTATTTCTGATGCTGAGATCACTGCAGCTCTTGATGGTGCTCGCAACCTCGCACCTTCCTCTTTCCATCACTCCAAGTGTGAGCCATTCACGAAAGAGCTCCTTATCAAACTCCGGCATGAACTCAATCTGTCAGCTCCACTGGATGCCACTGTATGGGCCTGCCTGATGACCACATTCTGGTCCATGGCATGCTTGGGTGAGTTTACAGTCTCTGCCCTTCCCTCCTTTGACCCTTTTATCCATGTGAAGAGAAGTGATGTGCACCAGGAGACGGATGCTGCTGGCAATCACATCACTGTTTTCTTCATTCCACGGACGAAGTGTGCTCCTGAAGGGGAGGATGTTTACTGGGCAGCTCAAGCTGGTCTCGCTGACCCACACATTGCCCTCAGTAACCACCTCCAGATCAATTGGGCACCTGCACACCACCACCTCTTTGCATACAAGCATCGCAACTCATTCTGTCCACTGACTCAGTGGGCCTTTACTGCCCGCATCAATGCAATTGCTCGCCGCCTTGGCCTCGACCTTTTGTGCTTTCATGGTCTGCGCATTGGCTCCGTCCTCCTCTATCTCCTCCGTGGGTTGGCACTCAATGTTGTCAAGGTCATGGGCTGCTGGAGCAGTGATGCATTTGCAGTGTACCTCCGCCGACATGCTGTCGTGCTCGCACCTTACATCCAAAGCACTCCA
>JABCKG010000401.1:0-10723 GCA_018851835.1 Hypsizygus ulmarius | reverse complement strand
GAAGAGGTCGGAAGGCAAGAAAGGCATTATAAGAATGGAATGACGAAGTTCAAAAAGAAGAGGACAGGTGAGCAAGATATTACAGTTTCCATGAGAGAGACGACCTGAAGCCTTATATAGCTAGAAAATTGCTGTAGTCCCAATTCCAAAAGGATACATGCAATGAAACCAACCCGGCAGTGCACCTGTTCCTCGACCAGATTGGAGGTGACAGCGTGATCTGGCCTGCGTTGTGCTTCCAAGACCGATAGGGATCATAGTTCATACTCCAGTTCCGCGTATATGTCGATAATTCTCGAAATCATTTTCCAATTATCACAGCACTCAGGGCAGAAGAAGCTTACGGACACATTCGAGATAAACTTGTAAACGCCCAGTCCAGATATTTGGATCGAGATATTCAGCACACCAGACACGGACACGAGAAATTGTTGGAGATCCATCTTGATATCACTGACAGCGAACGGTCGTTCGAAAAACAATCGAGCCGGCGAAGCAGCCCATTAGACGCTAACGGCGCTTTCGAACAACTCGAGTCATAATATAGCGGCGCAGCAGTAGAGGATCAGGGTGGAATCAACGGGCAACCCATGGATGTAGAGAACTCCATATCAAAACTGTAAAAAGCAAGTCGAAGAAAAATTCTGATAAATAGCTCACCATTTTGCGTGGCAATTGACAATTGAGAAATTTCGGAATGTCAAGTTGCGCTGCCCGAACCAAATATAGAACCCCGGATCACCCCACGTGGCTCCGTGTTCGATCGTAATCAATGCTGGGTTGCCGACCATCTTTAAATCAACTGACGTTAAGTACTAGTTGTAAGTAAGTAATTACAGGCATTACATATCCAGAGTTTCAGCATTGTTCACTCCAGTCATTTGCAATTTTCAATGCATGATGTGCATGGTATGGCTCCTGGTGAGGAGCATGCATATCTGGGTTAGAATACAAGACGGCGAATACCATCTTCACATCCACTACAATGGTTGGTTGATATGGAGCTGAAACTGTGCAAGTGTTTCAACATCCAAGTCATAATGGTGCTATATCAGAAGGTAAGAAATGCAAATGAATGGCAATACATCTGCATTCCTCCAGAATGAGAATGTCACATAACTGAGATTTGCCCCCAACACATACTGTTCTCCTGAGCTGCCATCAAATGCTGACCATTGAACACAGATCAAGTCCAGTTTTCTTGATGACTGAGATAAGAGAAAAGGGCAGTGGGTCCACTTGGGGAATTCATGCAACACATTCACAACATGAGAACTGCAATTGCAGGCTCAATATTGAACTAACACACCATTTGCAATTTATTCAGAAGGAGTATCTGATGCTTTGCAGGCAGATGTCAATGGATGGATGCAATGTCTGCACTGCTTTTTGCTGGGTATGCACTTTGCCTCCACCCTAGAGCAATGAAATGATTCAAACTATGCAGTCTGTCTAATTGGCAGAGCACATATGCCAGCTTTCCTTGACATATGATAGATTCCAGCCTCTCAGATGTGGCCTCCCAAAAGGTGTGCCAGCTCTCTGTAATTTTCATCCCACAGCATCAGAATGTAATAAGCAGATGCTCAAGTGTTAGGGCCACACATCTCACACAAGCTAATGTGTACTGGGCACCTTTCTTTCAGGTAAGTCAGGATTGCACCACCATTACTGCATCTGCACTTGGCAAAAATGCCAACACTGCTATCTGCAGAAGAATGTGGCATGCCGGTGAGTCAAAAGGGTGCCAAAGGCAATGAATCCAATGCACCTGGATGGTTCAATTCAGACAAGGTATGAACTTCGTCTGAAATGCAGCAAACATCTCTGGCAATATCCATCTAGTGTTTGAGCCAGGTTGCATTATTTTTGCATCGTTTATGATGAACATATAGATGAATACATATCAAAATTGTTCCTCATCTCTATCTGAACATTTCTGCTATAAGAGAGTTGAGAAGGTGCAAGCTCTCGAGTCAGAATGACTTGACATGCTGTGCAGAAATCCTGTGCTGGGTGCGATGGCTGAGGTTGTCGAGGAAATGATGAAAAAAGACCTATATAATGTGAAGATCAGGCTCAAATTTCTTTCAACTAGACAAAATAGATTCACATGCGATCTTCATATATCTATAACAGTTCTGTCCTAAAACATTATGCCCCATATGCTTAGAAATATGAAGCAGCTTCTTCTGAGTATTCTAGTACTTGAAAGTTTCAATGTTGCCATGATCTTAATCTGTCAATGGTTAGCAGAGTAGATGAGATGTCAGTGGCAACACTGTGATCAAGTCCTGTGGTGCCTGTGGAACTGATCTCCATAGAACTTCAATTTTTTATATTAGTTCTAACTGGAGACATTTCTGCTGAACACAGTACCTGTGAGTTGCTCTGTTAATGTCTTGCATTTTGCTCCACAAGATACAAGCTTATAATATGGGTTGAGATAAAAGGCCAACACCAAACCATAGTTTCCAGAATGATTAGAAAGAAGATAGATCTTCTCAATAACAGCAAGCACTAGAAAATTGAGTGATTAGTATACACACATTAGACTGGGGGCTTGGCCTGTTTCATAGAGCCTTATATATATCAGGGTACTTGAGCAATGCGGACATCCATGAGGAGATTTTAAAAGATTGTCAAATCAGGCATTAATCCTATTTGCACGTGAATCAGTTCTTTCTTGGCTTGCAAGATGACATTCAATGGGGGGCGACTTAAATACGTCTATGGCTGGCTGGAAGGAACTTGGATCTGGGAAAGACACTACTTGTTCAACTACATATACACCGTGCTATTGAAAGAAGGCTGCTAATAGAGATCCAATTTAAATTTGAAGCATGAGGGGACTCACAGGAACACTAAAATGACATGATCTTTGAATATGTATTCAGATCATTGATTTTATCATTGCCACCAGTGTTCTAGCAATGATCGTCAGCACAACTGTGATGTCACCAAAGATCTAGGTAACTCTGCCTGAGCACTGAAGACAACTATTTTCTGCAATGCCACAGTCGACACTAGGGGTTCATTTCTCCTCTGTAGTTGCACTAGGCTAAATATTTATTCAAATGCCACACCGGGAGTGCATTCAGGACTCACAGAATATATGGTACATGAAACACCTTTGATAACTGTATTTTGATTACATTGAGTTCTATCTCCAAAATTTCCATATAAGCCAATGGTGGTTAAGAGTTGTGTAGAAAGGCTCATCCTGAACACGGCGGCACAATTTTAATCAAAACAAGTGGTTTGGAAGAAGATATTACACCCAGGCAGATAGGCAACTCCTAGCATGACAATAATCACATCACTGAATATTTGAAGTTGGCAAAGTGTGAACATCGCCATTTAGAAAAATGTTCCCAACTGCACAAAACCTGAAAGAAACTCTGAGTTGTTGTCATCGTCAAAGCTTCAGGTATGTGTGTTGGCTCACAATATACACTGTAATAGTAATGTGGAGGTTGAAACATGAATATGGCAATTATGAGATCTATCATAGCTGTGAGCATAATTGAGGCCGAGGCATAGAAATAATAAAGGACAGCTGGACCCACTGACTAGATGCATAGGATGTCGATCTTCAAACCCACATACAAAGACACTAATCCTGAGGGGCAGATATAGTCAAATTGGCAGACTGCCCACAATTCTTCCATTTCATCACTGGAGTTTCCGATGCAAGTGCACAGAAACAGAAAATTGACAACAGACTTGAATAGAACAGATCTCCCATTGCGATCTAGCAGAAAAGTTCACTGTTGATGTCAGCAATATATTCTTGAGATTCCACATAAGAGACCTTCCCATGAATGTTCAGTTGTCCATGATGAGGCATGTTAAAAGGAGATTGGCTTCACTCATACAATGGCACTGGAAAATGGATAGAAGTTCTGAGACTGCTGCACAGATTATTATCAAGCAGAAAGCACTACATCTACCAGACTCCCAGGAAAACACCTTTCCACTGACTCACACTAGAACAGCTCATCCTATGAGATTGACGTCAATGTGGGGCCCCCTGAAGCAAGTATGCTCAGATGAGCCTCAGTCAAATGCACAGCAAATGCGCAGAGCAGTGATTCTTTCAATCATGAATGCACATTTGGTGCACCAGTACTGAGCTCATTGATTGGTCCTGTACTTAGATGTCAGTTTATCTTGAAATTGATCAACCCCAACATGATGCTCATGATGACCACTGGAGGTGAGTAAATGTCAAGATCTGTGGAAAAGATCCATAAATGCATAGCATTCACTGCAACAATCTTATCATGGAAGTAAAATTGGAATCAATAAGCATTGATCTCCAAATAGTAGCATAGTCTGCAACTATTACAGCACCCTTCAGCAATCTGCAAGGAGGCTGCAGCTATGGATGTCTGGTGTAAATGAGCATTGAGGAATGGAACAACAGCTTTGTCATTGAGGACAGAAGCAAAATGATGTTGGGGTACATTTGGCACTCAGGACTTGAGACGAAAGGGGCATGCACCAGACCAGACCTGCTGAGAGCTGAAACACCTCCAGTTTTCCCTTCAAATACCTACACGTACTAGACTGGGGTATACTTAGCCTTGTGTCAGATACAGGCAAAGTACTCTGATACTTACTCTACACATGTACCTCATCCTTGTCTGTATGTAATTCCTGTCTATCCTGTTTCTGTCCAGATCAGAGTCCTTTGTGCGGTATACACTGTATACCTTCAGTCTTGCCTTCAATCTTCCAAGCACATGAACAAATATCATGCTCTCTCCATGACATATGGCTTCATGACAGATAAATCTAGGCAACCACATTGTAACGACCAGGTTTGCAGGTGTTTGGCATCGTCCTCTAGATGATGCCAGATGCGAGTTTGACCATGTTCTTAGTATTATGTAATGGTAGACAAACCTTACCCCAGCCACAACGTGTACTAGCTACAGAACCCATAGATTTGGTCAAGCTCAGTGCATTGCATGCCATAAGATCTGTCTTTTGTAAAGCATAAGCTTTACACTTTTTTGAGCTAGCCAACTTGGCTTCTCTCTGCTATACTCTGCTATACTGCTGTTTCTGGCCCTTTGCTTCTATCTCCACTCTTTCTCCACCTCGAAGACCTGGATCACGGACCTAGGACCACCTGGCAGGTGTCAATGACACCTGCCTTCTCTCATTTTGGCTCTCCCAAGGCCAAAATCCCTCCGAGAGCTGTGCACCAGATGCCAGCTCATCACTCTGGCAACCTGCACCTGCAACGTGATGGCAGTGCTGCCATGTCACATGGTGCTAATGCGGATGGTACACATACTGACTGTGTCTCTGGATCTGTTATTCCCTCAAGCGACAGTTGCGGATCTCCTTGAATACAACATCTCGAGGAATTTTTGCCACATCACCGCGAGCTCGTTGAGCTCGCACCATCATTTCTATCGTGTGATTTGTGTGATTTACCTGATCTGCCATTCCGGTGCTACAGAGTACACAACTCTGCAAAGCTGGATGGCATAATGTATTTTGATCCTGTCCGATCCTGCTGGATGTTGCAGGATCTTGAAATTCCGGTCTCGCACAACGTGCTTGAGACCATCCTGTCCATAGAACTTAATGGTGACCTTGATTATTGAGGTATATATAACCCATATATTAAGTTTGTTAATGCTACTTGGGTGCCAGAGTCTCCGGCACCACTTACAACTACGAAGACGAGCTCTGTGCTCATGGAGAATCCCAATGTATGCAGCAAGTATGTTGAGAACTCAATAAGTTCTCGAAGCTCCCTACTTGAGACTGCATCACCCCGTAGCGTCCAGTCTGACGCTATATCATCTATGTTGTCAGTCCGAAGTCAATCGTCGAAAGGGTACAATGTACCCTTCAACTCAATTCTTCGATGCTCACAGAGATGTGAGCAAGATGGGCTCGCACCCATCAATGTTACCTATCACGGCAGCGACATTTGTTGCTCATGGTGTCAGTCCACTCTTGACGTGAATCGACAAGATGTTTCAAAGCCAAAACTACCATCTCCTCGGCCCATCCCTGCAACCCCAACAAGGAGCCCAGATAGGACACCAGGAGAAGGGGCTCTAGCATCCCCCGAAGCATGTCAATGAGACGACTCCACCAAGTCATCTCTAGTGGTGACTCGACGATCAGAGGATCGTCAAGAAAACCACCATCCATGGAGTGACGGTGAGCAGCGCACTATGATGCCGCAAGAAGAAACAAGATCCTAGGCAGTACCAACTGCCCAGGATACACAAGGAAATGTTTGCAGTTGTCAATCGACAACTACGAACGATGTGCAGCATCCAGAGGATGCTGCTACCCTAGTAGTGCAGTCTGCACTACATCGCCAGGAGACGGTGCACCAGCACCTGTCCAGCCTGTCATACAGGTGTCAGATGATGCCACCGCCAATCCCCATCTCAGCCAAGAAGCTAAACGACGTCCATCATTACCCAGAGCTGAGGATCGAGGATGACAGTGGTGCCCAACCAGCACTGGGGAGGAATGAGCTCATCAATTGACGAGCTCCCGTATCAACAAGGACGCCAAATGATGTCCCCAATGGCAGTGGTGATGGGCACGGAGGCCATCACCACAACTATCTCATGGAGGAGCACACATGTGCTCCCCATCTTTGCTGACTGATTGATCTCATCAGAAGACAAGATCTAACATCCACGACAACGTCATACAATGTTATCGAGGATGTAGATGATGACCGAAGTTGTCATCGCCAAGATCGAGTCAATGAGGAGCACAACGGTGCTCCTCATGCCCCAGTGGCAGCGAGCCTCGTCATTGGACGAGGCAGAGCGCGAGCTGGTGCTGCTAGCATGAAAGGGCATATCGACGATGTGTCAGAACATCATCGAAGAGTCAATGGAGGCAATGAGCACGCCTCCGTGCCGTCTCGAAGGATTGGGAGCGAGCAGGGCGAAAGTGTTCGCCCTGCGGTTCGTTCACCGATCGTCATTGAAAGATGAGGTGAGGTGGGCGTAGTCGGCTTGAAGGGGCATGCAGGTGAGCTGCCCGCACATCATTGAAATGTTGACGAAGACAGAAGTACTACCTCTGTCCCCATAAGGCCAGCGATCGAAGAGCAGGATGAGGGTTCTCATCCTGCGCGAAAAGTCTCGAACCTTGTCATTGGATGAGGTGAGCATCGAGCTGGTGATGCCAGCATGAAGGGGCGTGCAGATAATATATCTGCACACTGTCGAAACATCGAACAATATTCGGTCAATGAGCAGGGCACGAATTGTCGCCCTGCACAAAAAGCGTCGAGCTTCATCGTTGGATGAAGTGATGCTGCCATGGGCATGGACGGTGTGAAGGAGGGTGCAGATCGTTCACCTGCACCAACCCCGAGCATCGTGGGGGGCGAGCATGCCACCTCCACATCGAGTCGTGCCAGGATCGACCTATTGTGGTCGAGAAACGAAATCTATCATTCCTCGCCGAATACAAAGGTCAGCATGTGACGGACAATGTTATCGACATTGCCCAGGATGAAGAGTGAGGTACACATACCTATACCCAGCATGCTCACAAGCATGCAGACATCCTTCCCCAGGGTACCCTGTACCCCAATCCTCGCATCATCCTGTGGCGATTGCTGAGCATGATTGCATATGATCGATGTATACGGATGAGCATATGAGTTACGCTCATCATCCAGAATGCCTGCAACAAGACGTTAGTACTAAAACGAGACATATTGTCTCATCTTTTGACTCCAATTATGAAATTGGAGTCTACTCACCTCTTAACAGGGTTTTTCCACCCTGTAAATGGTCAGTGAGGTGGTCACAGCATAGGATACCTCCACCGAGGTATCGAGCGAGTGTAGACACCGTGTGCAATGGTGTCGAGCAAGGGGGAAAGGTGTGCAATGATGCGCGCACTGAAAGTAATGGGTGTGACTTAGGTCACACCTGGTCACCCATGGAACGGAGAATGTCCACGCCGATGATGAACATTGTTCGTCATCGTTCAGACCATCGAGGGAGTTTTTCACTCCATCCACAGATGCCTGCACAGTGAATGGCGCAGCCCAACCTGATATGGGCTTGACGGGATGAACAAGTAATGTACAAGTGTGATGAGTCTTCAGAAGACTTGTTTAAATCTTCAACGCAAGCTATTGAGCTTGCATGTCTGGCGAACGTTTCCGATCACGGGAACGTGGAGTATCTGACATGTTTACGCCTACATCTTCACCATCCACACGACATTGTGGATGGATCAGATGCATCAGATGACGCATCCATGAAAGATGAAGAGCACAGTGAGTGGACGTGTGATACGTACACTATTCCATGCTCAGAACCAGATGACTGTGAAGTCATTGTTGAGGAACACTGGCAGCCTTATGAGGCCAGTGTGTATGATGAGGAGTGTGAGGGTTCCGAGTGCCGTGAGTACTCTGAACCAGAGGAGAACGAATCCAAGTCCCAGGCAGACTTGGATAATGACATTCAGGAACCCGAGTATGAGGACTCGGAGCAGGATGGTGTGATGACCGAGTATCATGAGGGAGACTCGGATCATGCAGAGGTCAACGACAATGCCACGTTGACTGATTATTATTCTGATTGAGGAGAATGATCTTTCCTCTCAGATGTTGGGTATTATGAACCCAACATGTATTCTTATATACGGTTTTGGAACTGTATGCAATCCCTTTTGTTTGAGGGGGGATATTGATTCTGGTTTTTAATTTTGAAAGGGCGTATAGGTGGACACCATAGTTCACTCTGTGAACTATATCCTTAACAGGATGGTGATCACCTATGTATCGAGGGACGAAGGACCTCGATACAAGAGGACTTGAGGCACGAAAGGCCTCACATCTATAATCAAAAAACGCGAACCATCAAAGAGTTGTGAACTCTTCTTTTGTGTGAGTGCTGTACTCAAACCCCAGCAACGAGTCATGTCAGCTTCTGGTACCATACTGTTCAGACCCAGTTGGTACTTAGATGTTGGAATTGATGGATGTTGTTACAGCCTCGGAAGTTGTGTTTTCACCTCCACCATATCTGGTATCGATCAGATCATCTCGAAGTCCTAGTGGATCGGTGGAGCCCAACGGCTCCATCTATAGTCACTACCTTCACCGGAGCGCAATAGAAACAGAGGCTAGGTGGTCACTGGGTCACATTTGCCTTTTGATGGTTGGATGTGAGCATCTCCTTTGTTTTGATGCTTTGCTATGTCCGTTTATTGGTGGGATAAATTGTATCCCACCTTATGCCCTTTCTATCCGAGTAGCCTAACTATTAGGCTACTATCCCTCTCCGGCTGCCTCGAGCCTCCCTTATTTCAGATTGCAATGCAATCTCATTGGGGGGTATGTAACGACCAGGTTTGCAGGTGTTTGGCATCATCCTCTGGATGATGCCAGATGCGGGTTTGACCATGTTCTTAGTATTACATAACGGTAGATGAACCTTACCCCAGCCACGATGTGTACTAGCTACAGAACCCATAGATTTGGTCAAGCTCAGTGCATTGCATGCCGTAAGATCTGTCTCTTGTAAAGCATAAGCTTTACACTCATTGTGTTTGAAAACCTTCCTAATTCAATCAATACTACTTCCAGATCAGAGCTCCCGAGATGCACTGACTTTCATGTGATGTTTAATTGACCCAAACTGGCTCTATCGCACTCGGTGTTTTTACATGCAGGCATTTGCACTCAGCATCTGTCCAACTCCGATGCCTCTCAAGTAGGAGTGCTTCTTGAATGTGGTTTAATTGCATTTTGGCGAGGACCAAGAATAGTGACAGAGGACATGTACACATTTCATGAAGCTCCTACACAATCGTCAGTAGCTATGATAAGTTGGAGGCATGAGAATGTTATGTTGGATTGATGTTGGATGGACTTAGATCGTTCTATTCACAGCTATGTCTGTAATAGGGACTGACACAGATAAGGCATATCCAGTTAAATAACCGTAATCCATGGAAAAATGCAGAACAGATCGGATATAGATAAAAAGGAATGGTTATGGATAGTATTTGTGGATGTCCATAAATCCTGTGACCAATTTTGTTCCTCTTGAAGGACTATACACCTAGGCCTTAAATCTTATTATTATTTAAGCCACATTAAGCCTCTGTGTTATGTCGTGTCATACAAGCTTCCATAGGAGCCTTTTCTGTTGTTTAACTCTCTCTATCTTAATAAGGCTGGTATATGGGTGCAAATTGGGTTATTCTTAGAGCATCACATATGTGACACTTTCCCATGGCCCAACACTTAAGCCTGCGCTGCACACAAGATACCTCATTCCACATCAGTTCCATCTAAAAGCTGCGGCTCCTCAGGAAAACATACTTTCTTAATTGCTTATGCTGTTCTATCATGATTTGCATCTATATACAGGTGTAATACTTCACTGCAGCCAGTTTGAGTAAATAAATATATGGATATCCACGGGTATCCGCAGATATCTGTCATATCTAATCCGCGGATAACGGATCGGATACGGGTCAGTCACGGTCGGACCCGTGTCAGTCCCTAGTCTGTAACACAGGAGACCTCGACTCATCTGGTTCCCTCACGTCTTCTTCCATGACCCAAGTCAATTAAACTGTCGCTTATATCCAGCTTGCATCGTTCCGCCATGTGCATATGACGGGAATGTAATATGCAAATACTAGACTACACAATGCAAAAAAGCGAGATTGCTAAAGATATACACAT